>PVJS01002589.1:14011-49438 GCA_004027185.1 Glis glis
TCTCTCTCTCTCTCTCTCCCTCTCTCTCCCTGTCTCTCTCTCTCTCTCTCTCTCTCTCTCTACATAGTGAGGCCCTCCACAACTTCGTAAGACCCGGTTTAAAAATAAAGTATAAAAAAAATAGGGCTGGGGGTGTAGCGCGGAGGTAGAACGCCCCTGGGTTCAATCCCCGGTACCGCAAAAAAAAAAAAAAAAAGTTCTACCCTTGACCACTCTGCAAAAGGGCCTTGCTTTTTCAGTCTGACATCTCCTGCTACACACTTTCCTACCCTCTTTAGCCATTTTTTGGCTGAACACTTTTATAGGAGAAAATAAATAATTGTTTTGGCTTAAAAAAGATCTCTTCTATTTCCTATTCCACTATCGGCTCTAGGAAGAAATAAGAGCAACAGTTAAAAATATTGATTGAAGGAGTAAAGCCAATCAAGAGAAAGAGATAATGCCCTAAAGAAGTTAAAGGCTATTTAATGAATGTAACTAGGTATTGATTTTTCCCCCCCTCAAGACTCCTCTGCCTTTACTTCCCATGGAACACTAATTGTCTGTCCTGCCTCCCTGATCCATCACTGGAAAAATGAGGTCGAGAAACGTGTGAACAGCAACAAACTAAGAGTCTGTCTCTATCATGGGCCAAACCGGAGTCAGCATGCGAAAGTGTAAGTACAGACACACTGCAGGCGTGGCGGTGGCCAGCACCTTGGCTAGGGCGCTGTTGACTGTCCTGTTCGCCCTGACTCTTCATCAGGACTAATGATACCTGTGAACACCAAAGGCAGGTGTTCACTCCCATTACCACACAGCCTTTGCGCTGTGAGATGCTTCTTGAGATCAAACGGTCTTCTTGTGCTACATCCTTGTCACTGTCCCCAGCAAAAGCCGCCCTGGGAGACACCTGGGATGCCTGAGTTGTCAGCCAGGTGGCAGCAGCATTCCCTGGTAAATGAGGACACAGGATGCGCCACAGGATCTCTTAGTTGTTGAAGTTCTGATTCTAGAACTCACATGCTTTTTATGTGTGAATGGAACTGTCCCACTTTTACAGAATATCTTGATAAAATTCTAATGTTTACTTGTTATACACCCTGTGTGTGTGTGTGTGTGTGTGTGTGTGCGCGCGCGCGAGTGTGTGTGTGTGTGTTTATGGCTTTGCTTTTCGTATATAAACCGTCTGGGAAGTTTTAGAGTTAAGAGTTTAGGATGATTTGGGATCAGAGGAGCATTTGTCTAGCTTGAAAAAAAAAGAGGGCCGGGTGTGGTGGCGCACGCTTGTAATCCCAGTACTTTGGGAGGCAGAGACTGGAGGATCGCAGGTTGAAGGCCAGCTTCAGCAACTTAGTGATAACCCTGTTTCAAAATAAAAAAGAAGGGTTGGGGATGTAGCTCAGAGGTAGAATGCCCCTGGGTTCAAACACCAAATACCAAAAACAAAAAACCCCAAAGAAACAAACAAACAAAGAGTGTAGCATGATTAGACCCAACTGTAAATTACTGAAGGTGGATGCTTGGGAAGAAGGAAAGCATTACCCTAGATGATAATCTTTGTCCTAGTCTCTTGTTGTGTGTGTGTGTGTGTGTGTGTGTGTGTGTGTTTTGCTGGGGCTTTGGGCTTTAAAGGATTTTTTCTTTTTTTGTGTGTATATGGTACTGGGGATTGAACCCAGGGGCATTCTACCTCTGAGCTACAACCCGGGGCATTCTACCTCCGAGCTATTTTATTTTTATTTTTGAAACAGAGTCTCGCTAGGTTGCTGAGAGTCTCACAACTTGCTGAGCCTGTCCTTGAACCTGCTATCCTCCTGTCTCAGCCTCCCAAGTGCAGGGATTATAAGTGTGCACTAAAGGATTTTTTCAAGTCCTAATTGTGATGTGAGGATCTGGGACAAATACTTGATACTCTAATCAAGGATGAGAACAAAATTGTTTCTACTTCCCTCAGCCTTTTCTCCCCAGCCTTTGATAATGGATATTTTATCTCCTAAAGAACAAGGTAACAGTCTTTCAGGAGTAAATTGCCAGATTGGTGACTCTCACTCTTACAATACAACCCTTATGACAGATAGTCACTTTGGCAGGTAAAAGGTATCAGGGCAGCAGTGTAGGCCTGCAGGCTGTCCCTGGGCGAGAGCCCTTAAGTTGCTTGCCTTTGTTCTGAGTTTTTGTTTGGAATTGAATTGGATCTCACTTGATTTGCACTTGGAGCATAACGTTGTGGTGTTCAGAATGTACCCGTTAACTGATTGGAATCATTGTCAGTTATACTTCTTTCTATATGATGCTGAGGCGACTTGGAGACCGTGCTGCCTCTCTGAATTAGGCATATCATTTTATCAGAAGTACTTATCAAAGTTCTCTCAGGTACATGATATTAGGCTTCACTGGAATAAGATCTGTGTCTGTAACAAGAGTCTTTGCATGTAAAGAGTGTAGAGCAAGGTAAACCGACAGCTTATAGCACGTATTTTTATAGCCAAATGTCAAAGCTAATTAATGGGCTTTCACAACTCTATTGTAGCGTAGGGAAGAAGGCGTCATTGATGAGGGGTAAGCAGGGCTTCTTTTGGGCCTTTAGCATCATCCACCTCAAATCACTATGAAATGTCAATTCCAAGTCCCATCCAGGTCATATCAAGCCTAATGACCTGGTTTTCCTCTTTGGCTCATTGAATGGGTAGAGGGAGGCTGTTCTAGGTAAGAGATAGGGAAGCAAAGTGGGGAAAATTGACCTCTGTGTGTGTGTGTGTGTGTGTGTGTGTGTGTGTGTGTGTGTGTGTGTTAAGGACCTAAGTTAACCAATTCTGCTGTCTATCCATCTAGCCCTAGGCATTTTTACAAAGCCATCAACTCTCTCTCACTGTCCATAGAGGGATTGTTTACTCTTTGTTTCCTTTTATGTCTACGCAGCCTCTCTTCGTATGACATTGTGATTACTACTTACAGCCTTCTGGCCAAGGAGATTCCCACAGTGAAGCAGGAGGGAGAGGTCCCTGGTGCAAACCTCAGTGTAGAGGTGAGACTTGGGGATGCCAGACAGGTGGAGTTGCAGCCACATGTCATGTAATGGGAGTAGTTTTACAGCCTCAGAAATAGCAAAGGTACTTGCCTGTGAGGACAGGGACTGTTCTAACTGTTCCACCTGTGGAAATGAATCGTTCTTTCCTCTGTCCCACCTCGCTTTACCTAGACAACCAACTCAGTGATAAAAGCTGATACTTGGCACAGTGTTCAGCTGTCTTTTATTTTTGTATTTTGAAACAGGGTCTCACTAAGTTGCTGAGGGCCTAAGTTGCTGAGGCTGGCTTCGAACCTGTGATCCTCCTGTCTCAGCCTCCCAAGTCCTGGGATTACAAGTGTGCGCCACCACGCCTGGCTTCAGCTGTCTTTTAGAACTACAGGTAACTACACTGTAGTTGTGGTGGTAGTAATCACAGTGAGGTATAAACCTCACTTGTTGCTATTTTTATCTTAGAGTATGTAGGCTACCCTCTCATAGTATTTTTTATATTTAGTGTGCAAACTAGTATTTTATAATGGTGTTTGGCTCTCCTCTGTCTCCCAAAAAAGGGCCTTGCAAATAGTAGGGCTTCAGATAGGCTAGAGGCTAAATGATAAGCATGAAAACCCTAAGTGTTTGTAGGTAGATCCAGGGTATCTGTTATATGATGAAGGGGCTTTATCACAATTATTATAGAGATTTTCTGCCAAAGAATACAGTATTATTCTAAAAACTAATTTTTTATTTTTAGTACAACAGGATATTCACAGATTTATTAGTCTGGGGAGATCTCTAGACTGCTTCTCCAGCCCATGAGCAACCCAGACTTCTTATAGATAACGAACTTCTCAAATTCCTCAGTTTTTCGCCATTGCTTATGGGATAAACTCCCAGTTCCTTTACGTGGCACTTTATGGTCTCGCCCTGCCTGGCTGTCCCTCATCTCTCCGTATCCTCTCCCTCCCTGCGCACTTCACGCTCAGTCATAACAAGGGCTCTGTGGTCCCCGCCATGCTCTGTCACTGCTGTGCCTCTACAGTCCCTCTGCATGCACTGCTTTGCCTCCACGCCTTTGCTCAGGTGGTGGTGGTGGTGGTTGTTATTATTATTATTGTTATTGTTATTATTATTAACCTGTTCACACATCCTTTTTGGATCACTCCCTTCCCCCCATTTGGTTGAATTCCTCTCCAGGGACCTTATGCTTACTTATGTCATAGCACTGCATTTATGTAGCGAATGTGGAGAATGTGTATATTAAGGACATGAGTTAATCAATTCTGCTGTCTCATTGTCCACAGAGGGCGTGAACTCTGCTCTCTCTCAGGTGCTATTTCAGGTTAGCAGTGAACAAGAGTAGCTGGATTCCCACTGTCACATTTAGAGTTGTCCATTGTTACTTACTGTATGTACACCTTGTAAGTATGTTTGTTTTTCTACCCTGCTGGATTCTGAGCTCCTGGAGAGGAGAAGCTACCCTTTATGTCTGGCTTAGTATCTTGCCTCTAAAAGTAGACTTTCAGTAATTTTTTATTAAGCTCAGTAGATATTTTATTAAGTGAATAAATTTGCAAGCTTAATACTTAGTATATAGTCTTAGCCTATAGCCTTTGCTGAAATGTGGGTTGAAATAATAAACGAAACTCAAATTAGAAAACATTTTACTAGCAATATGTGGTGGTGCACGCCTATAATCCCAGTACTTGGGAGGCTTAAGACAGGAAGATCACAGGTTCGAGGACAGGAGGACAGCCTCAGCAAATAGTGAGACTCTCAGCAACCTAGCGAGACCCTGTTTCAAAATAAAATGTAAAAGGGGCTGGGGGTACAGCCCCTGGGTTCAATCCCCACTACCACACATACACACAAAAACCATTTTACTCTTAGGCATCTTAAGCTCAGGGGCCGACCCTCTCAGGTGACCTGTTTATTGGAACCAGTTAAGAGGGTCTCTGGGTTTTTCAGCTCGGTTCAGTGTCACTGATCTAAGCAGATTGGAGGGTAAGAGTGGGGCCTCAATACTTGTCTGTTACTGCCCTTTGTTTCCTGAGGACGTGTACATGTTCCCATACTGCGGCTGGATTTCACTTATGTTTTTCCCAGGGCACCTCGACACCTTTGCTTCGAGTAGTCTGGGCTCGAATCATACTGGACGAAGCTCACAATGTGAAGAATCCCCGAGTACAGACGTCCATCGCTGTGTGTAAGCTGCAAGCCCGTGCCCGTTGGGCCGTCACCGGAACCCCCATTCAAAACAACCTGTTGGATATGTATTCACTGCTCAAGTGAGTAACCTCCTTGGGATCATGTAAGCGTGAACCCTGTCCGTAACCCTTCATCATTATTTCATGTCTCATTCATGATTGGATGACAGATGTATGCTAGATTATCTCATGTAGCAGATGGCAAGCTTGTCAACCTTTAAAGAGCAAAATAATTAATATTTATGAGAAAATATCTGTTGATTGGCTGATACAGGGCTTTGATTACAGCCAGCCCTTATATCTGCATAAATATAGGAGAGATTGAATTAAAGGAAGCAAAGTCATCTTTCTTCAGTCCCATGAATGTTTTGGGCTGCCTCTGCTCTGTAATATATGGGGTAGGGTCAGGACTACAGCTTACTGGAGGCAAATAGAAAAGAATGCTAATTTTAAAATATTTCCTTTGTTTAAGTCCTAAAAGGATATGAAATTTCTTTGCTAGCCTTTGAAGCTATCAGAATAAATTCTAGCTTTTGGTTATATGTCCTGTGGTGATGGTGTAGACGTTGTTAACGGGAAAACTCACATTTTTATAATGTGGCTTTCATGATTGACTTGGGTCCTTTTGATCTGTCTAGCAGAGATTTACTGTGAAACTCACTCTTAAAAATGATTGGATGACATGTGATAAAAAATCTGATTTGTTTTCATCTCGTATGTTACTTTGAACCTTTTCTTCATTTTTCCATACTTCTCCTTCCCTATTCCGTGTCCTTCCTCCTCAACAAAAAAAGGTTTCTTCGCTGTTCTCCATTTGATGAGTTCAGTCTGTGGAAAAGTCAGGTTGACAATGGTTCAAAGAAAGGAGGAGAACGGTTAAGTATTTTAACCAAGAGCCTTTTGCTGAGGAGAACAAAGGACCAACTGGACTCCACTGGCAAACCCTTGGTAATCAAATTTATTCCTGTCCCTGGGGGAGGCCAGGGAAGGAGGATGACCACACCCCTGTCGGGTTGCACAGCTGTCCGCTGTGCTCCAGGAGCCTCTGAGTCTCCCATTTTTCTGCGAAGAGGCCCCAGGGTTGCAGTTCTTGCCTCACGTTATAGCGGTCCTGTTGTGCTGTGTGTTCGCACAGTCTGATTTTTAGGGAAGGGTAGAAGCTGCTCTCCAGGGGTTGGCCAGATTTCCAGTGTGAATCTGGGGAATTTGCTCTGTAGTATTTAGTTAATTTGTAAAGCTTCACACCAGCTTTTTTCTCTTATTCTTCCAGGTGATGCTGCCCCAGCGTAAATTCCAACTGCACCATTTAAAGCTTTCTGAAGATGAAGAGACTGTTTACGATGTCTTTTTTGCAAGGTCCAGGTGTGTGCAGTGAGGAGGCACCTTCCCACATGCATTGTTATTTATTCATGTCTTTGCTTGGAAATGGATAGAAAGCCAGATTTCCTAAGACTGAATTTATGGTATGATTGATGTGTTAGATATCTTTATTCCTTTTGATCCCCTTTCATTCCTTCTTCTCTGCTCCCTGGCTCGTTTCTGTCTCATAAGCACATTGAAGGCAAAATTTTGAACTTATTCCTCATTGACTTCCTTGCATGGAAGTCGCAGGGTATGTGTGGCCAATGTGTACTGGATCGGTCTGTTCCTCTTGGGGCGGTGTTGGAAAATTGTATATCTTTTTTTTTCTTTATACTTTTACTGGTGGTGTAATTGTACATTGAAATGAGATTCAAGGTGATACAAATGCACATGCACATATCATTTGGCACATTTCCCTCCACATCCCACCCCCTCCCCTCTTTTTTTTTTATTTTTTTTGTGGTACCAGGGATTGAACCCAGGGGCATTTTACCTCCGAGCTACACCCCCAGCCCTACTTTTTATTCTTTATTTTGAAACCAGGTCTCGCTAAGTCGCGGAGGGCCTCACTAAGTAGCTGAGGCTGGCCGCGAACCCAGATCCTCCGGTCTCAGCCTCCCAAGTACTGGGATTACAAGCGTGCGCCACCACGCCCGGCCCCCCTCCCCTCTTCATACCTCTTAGTGAGATCGGTAGTGATGCCTTCATATATGGACATAACATTGAACTGTTCCCTTCCTCAAACCTCATATTTCTCCTCCCCACCTTCCTCCCCCCCACCTTCCTCCCCCAATTCCCTTCCACTATTCTACTGGTCTCTCTCCTCATTTATCTAAAGTCCTTTTATTTCCTATTGTCTCCCTAGCTTTCTCATATGAAAGAAAACTTTTGACTTTTTGATACTGGCTGATCTCAGCATAATATTCCCTACTACCATCCATTTTCCTGCACATGATATAATTTTATTTTTGTTGTTATTGGTACTGGGGATTGAACCCAGTGGCATTATGTCTCTGAGCTATACCCTGACCCTTTTTATTTTTTGTTTGGAAACAGGGTCTCGCTGGGTTGCTGAAAGTCTCACTATTGCCGAGGCTGGTCTTGAACCTGTGTTCTTCCTGTCTCAGCCTCCCAAGTACTGGGATTGCAGGTGTGTGCCACCATGCCTGGAGATAATTCTTCTTTGTGGCTGAGTAAAATTCCATTGTATATTTACACTACATTTTTTTATCCATCCATCTGTTGATGGACACCTGGGTTGGTTCCATAATTTGGTTATTGTGAATCGTGCTACAATAAACATAGGTATGCATGTCTTATTATAATATTCTGACTTTAATTCTTTTGGAAAGATACCAAGGAGTGGTATAGCTGGTTCACATGGTGGTTCCATTCCTAGTCTTTTGAGGAACCACCATACTGGTCTCTATGGAAAATTATACCTCTTTAGCTTGGCAGGGTGGCTCACTGGGTTCAATCCCAGTACCACACACAAAAAAATTATATCTCTTTGACCTTTGACCTATCACCCAGCATCTCATTAGAATTAAAACAAAATAAACTGCTTTGTAATTCCTCATGTTGTTTGTTCTTTGCACTTTCCCTAGAACTCTTGTTCTTCCCTGAATTCTAGCTCTGCTTCTCCCACTTAGTACCTCTTATTTCCAATGTAAATGATTTTTTCTCTTTTCATACCTTATATGTATTAGCTGATTTTATAAAACGATTATGTTTTTAAAAATTATTTTTTTGCATTACCTTTGGACAGTGCTTGCTATGAGCTTGGCATCATTTAACAAGTCCACCTGTATAATTTGCCAGGGTCCCACCACAAGCACAGTTTAAGCAGTGACCATTGTAAACCTGTTTGGTCTTGGTGACCATTATCTGTGATCTCTTTCTTGATCTGAGGCAGGTCAGCTCTGCAGTCCTATCTAAAAAGACATGAAAAGGGAGGCAACCAATCCGGAAGAAGCCCTGATAATCCATTCAGTAGAGGTAAGCTGGGTGACACTCATAAGTACGTATCACTAATGAAAAGGGGGATTTGGGTTCAGTTACATAACAGAAATGAGAGGTTATGAATCCTAGGTATGAGAGATTAGCCTTTAGCTAAGAACCTCAAACCAGAGTAAAATATACTGATCTGCAAACATAAGACCTAGTGGTTTAAATTTCTTTTTAATTGCTTTCTAAATGTGCTTTATTAAAATACATATAGGTCTATAAAGAAAACCAGTATTTTATTTGGCTTATTATAGAAGTGAGTTATAGAACTATACTACTGAATTTCAGAACACACAAGTTTTAAAAAGCTCATTTAGTTCCGATTCTTCCTCTGTTTTAAATCCTGAACTATTTCCTGGGGTTTGTCTTTTCTCTGGGAAGTGGCACAGGAGTTTGGGTCCGGTGGGCCTGGGCACGCCATGGCAGCAGATCCGCAGACATCCAGCACCGTCCACATCCTGTCCCAGTTGCTGAGACTCCGACAGTGTTGCTGCCACCTTTCTTTACTGAAATCGGTAAGAAAAGACCTTGCGCATGGTGTCACCGTTTCAGTCTTCTGCACCTGGGATACAGCTCACTGGATCAAGAGAAATGGTGTTTGAGATTTTTTGTCTTGTTTAGTTTTTTTAGGGGGGCAGAGAAAGAAGGGGCTTGTTTATTTTGCTTTGTTTTATGTTAACCTTTATTAATCTTGCTGATTCCCATGGCATTGAGAAGAATATTTTTATTGTTGGTTTTGTTTTAGATGAACTTGGCTTTAGAATGAGAAGTGCAATTCTATTTAAAAAGAAACCATTTGTAAGTGCTTTGGTATTTCAGAATGTCAAACAGCTAATTTAATTATTGGTGTTTGGTATCAATGCTTTTTGGTCTAGATATAAAAAGTCAGACTTACAAATTGAGAAGTTGCCTTTACATTTGGATAGCGGCACATCCAAAATTAAGAGGCTGTCACATGCCATTCATTTCAGAAGCTGTAGGCATATATTTTAACTATCAGTTGTCTAATTAACTGTATTGTCCTAGCTGGGAAAAATAGAATGATCATGTCATCTGCCTGGCAAGTCTTTAAAAATTTTTGTCATTTGGTTTATCTTTAATCTGATGAAAAAACTTGCAAGATCACACTTTATGCAGGGCTTCTCCAGAAGTTACCGAAGATAAATTACAAGATATTTGTTCCATGAAGTGCTGAACATTCATAACCACTTCAGTAAGTGAGAAGCCTTGCTGCCTCAACTGCACACTTACTCCTGCCCCCTTTCTTTGTTCCACCCAGGCCTTGGATCCCACAG
Source organism: Glis glis (assembly GCA_004027185.1). Taxonomy (NCBI): domain Eukaryota; kingdom Metazoa; phylum Chordata; class Mammalia; order Rodentia; family Gliridae; genus Glis; species Glis glis. The sequence continues at coordinate 23,872 of PVJS01002589.1, forward strand.
AAATGAAGAGCGAAGGCCTTGTCCTGTCCCTGGAAGAACAGCTCAGCGCTTTGACCTTGTCTGAACTCCATGACTCAGAACCATCTCCTACTGTTTCCCTTAATGGCACATGCTTCAAGATGGAGCTTTTCGAAGACACACGAGTGAGCACCAAGGTAATGTTATCACCTCTGTTCTTAGAGATTTAGCTTCTTGTGCATTTTCCTATGCTGGAGCACCACATTTGTCCAAGTGGCCACAGCCATTTGATGGCACAGGTCGGACTACTGGATTGTAGCTGACCGGATTCTCCGTCCAGTCTTAACCTCATTTTATGTCACAAAGCCTTTTTACAGAGAGGGCTTTCAGAGAGTGACTTGAGACAGCTCTGCCATCGAGGCAGAGGTTTTCCATCATGGATTTCTAGGGAAGGAGGCTGCCAGGTTTAGGCTAGGGCTGGGGCCTAAGCAAGTGAGCAGTTTGTTTAGGCAAAGCATGAAAGGAAAACCACAAAGACCTGACCCTAAGGACTGTGTGATACCTGCGAGCAGCAATGCCGTTGACTTGTTGAAAGGCTTCCATCTGTGCATACTGTTTCCTATACAGCCTTCTATCTTCATTAGTCATTCTGTTCTATTTTCACCAAAGCTTTGTAAGGCTAAAGAGTTCTATTAGAGGAAGGCTGAGCTGTGCTGTAACTTGAGACCTGCCCTTCTCTTGGCTTGGAATATGCTCCATTAATCCTGCACGCCCTGAAAGTGGGGCTTGTCTCTCTCTCTCTCTGTTGTGATCTTAAGTTGCCATTCCGAGCCTCAACCTCTCTTCTGAAAGGCTTAAAAAAAAGTTAACTAGAAAGGAGGTCACTGCCAAGGGAATGGAGTTATTTTTAAAAGGAAATGCTGCCTCTTAATTAAAATTTTAAAACACTTACCTAGGTAAGTCTTTACCACAAATGGCTGAGAGAAGTATAAGAAGAGCCCCATATGTGGCCAGAGTTCATGTTCTAGAACTCAGAGTTAGCGATTATGTTAAAACTTATATTCCTAGTAATTTGTGTTCCTTGTCTGGTACTCAGCTAACATTTATTCACAAGGCTTCTTAACATAACCCCATTAATGGTAGTTCAAACCATGTGAGGTCATTTCACGTAGGGAGGAAATCTTACTGGAACTTGACCCCAGCTCAGGGACCATAAGTCCAGCCCTCCCACGTCAGCTTTCTCAGAATGCCTGTTACCAGCTTTCTTCATGTGGGAGTCACGGCACCTTCCACAACTTCAAGTTGCTAAGACACCAGGCACTTGAGTGTCTCTGTCCTATTGTTAACTAAAACCCGACATACCTGCTTTGCCTCCTGCTCATTCAAGTGGTACCGTCCTCGCCTCACTTCCTGCCCAGGCAGCGGAATGTGCGTTGAGCCTGGGAAGCAGCCTCATACTGGAGGAGCTCTGCAGGGTTGTCCCTGTCGTGACAGCAGCCTAGGATGTGGGAGCTTAGTGCAGCTCAGTGTGTCTGGCTCAAGCCCCTCTTTACTGATGAGGAATCTGGGTTCCAATGTGGAATGGCCATGTGATGGCAGAGCAAGAACTCTATTTGTCTCCTGATTGATTTCTGATCTAGTTTTCTTCCTCCTCCACCACTCGGGATGAACTCTAGGGTCCTTAGAGGCTTGGGAAAGGTCTTTCACTTTAGCAGTCAGAAGAATTGAACCCAGCTGCTCTTCGTAGGCATGCCCATGTGCTCTTGCTGACTATTTCCCTGTGGACTTGAATGCACCCAAAAGGGTAAATACTCCGAGAGCTTGTTTGGAAACTTTAGCAGTTCCTAATCTAAACAGGTTCTCTTCTTCAGGGATATTTGGAGCAGCCCTTAACATGGATAAAACTCTTTTACTTTCTTCTTCTGCAAATATTAGGACAGTCTCTTCTCTGTTCCAGCATTGTACCAAGGGCTAGTATAAAAATGAACCGGGCATGTGCTGCATTGGACTCCTTGAAGCATCTCAAGTCCTAGAAGCAAGAGATGATTAATAAGCAATTAATACATAGCACGATTAGGACCATACTATGTAGTAGAAACAAGAGGTGCTGTAGCAGTACACAGGCAGTGGGCACGAAGCCCATACTTTGGGGGTTGAGGAGACCTCCAAAAAGTGAAATTAAGCTGACATAGAAGGGTGTTCTAAAGCAGAGGGGATAGAATAGACAGAGTTGGGACGAGGAATGGCTTATCAGAGGAAGGCAACAGTGAGAGAGGAGCCTAGAGAAGCAAGCAGAGGCCAGAGCAGCGAGGACCCAGCAGGTCGTTTTAAGGAACTTGGACAGTATGCTCAGGGGGTGGCCGTGGGAGGGGCTTCACCAGGAGAAGGAGGTGGCTAAGCTTACATTGTAGAATAGCGGGAGGTCAGACCAGAGCATGGAGGCTTTCCAGGAGGCTGCTTCAGTAACTCAGGCGAGAGAAGATGGAGCTAAGTGACTTGCTTAAACCTGCAATGTTAATGTGACCTTTTCCCAGATATCATCTTTGTTGGCAGAGTTGGCAGCAATCCGAAGAAATTCAGGGTCCCAAAAGAGGTAAATGTGTCATTTCATTATCCAAGCATTGGTTATAATTAAACAAGAAAATTTGATATTGCTGATAGTCATAGATCTTAAATTTTTCTCTCAAGGACCTTGAATCATGCTCAGCAGAAAGCACTGAGGTTACATCACAAATTTTCTGTGATTTCTAATTAAAATATTTGTGGTGCAGATTGAAACGGACATCCCTAGAGGATCAGGGTAAGCTAGGCCTCTGAAACAGTGATTAAAAGTAGAGAAGCATATGAAGAAAGCAAGGGACTGATGGAAATAAGACAGGGAGCTGCCCCAGTGCTACTAATGTTCTTAAGCTGGGCACTTGGAGACAGGGGTTCCTTGTTATCTCTTATACCCTACATATGTTATACATTTGCATTTGTATACATGAAATACTTTCATCTAAAAATGTAAAGCCCTAATTAAAACGTGGCTTGGGGTTGGGAGCCCTAGCAGTGTGTTGTTGTGGTAAATTCAGAGTATGTTTGGCTGGTATCCTCTTTTGCAGGTCCAGCTCTCTGGATGAGCACCAGGCCCCCAAATAGAAGGAGGCTGGAGTCGTTACTTCCATCTAGCCACTACTTTTTCTGACTTTGTTTAGCACAAGATAAGAATGAAGTCTAGAAATAACAGGAAGCATTATAAAGCTATAGGATAACCTTAATGTGTACCCATATTAGCTTCACATCATTACATGAAATACTAACACGAGCTACTTATGAAGAGGCTTGATTCGGCTCGTGGTTCTGGAGGCTCAAGTCCAAGATTGGGCGGCCCAGTCGTTGGGCCTCTGATGAGGCCAGCAGACGGCAGTGGTGGGAGCACATGTTAGAACAGGTGGTCACATTTCAAGCCAGGAAGCAGAGAGAGACTGAGAGGAAAGCACAGGGTCCCACCGTCCCTTTCGAGGGCACACCTCCAGTGACCTAAAGCCCACCTCTTAAGGGCCCACATCGTCTAATACCTCCACCCTGGGACCAAACTTTTACACCTGGATCTTTGGGGGACTCTCATCCAAACCACAGCAGCAACCTTTCCCTTTAGGTAACAGAAGGCCTTTCCTTGTCTGCATTGATAACTAATCTTAAGATTAACGGGGGCATTAAAACCCTACAGATGAGTGCGTGTAATCTCTGTGGGGTTGTTTTTTTTTTACTCTTCTTTCCAGTGTTATTGTCTCTCAGTGGACCAGCATGCTGAAAGTTGTAGCATTGCACCTTAAGAAGCATGGACTGACTTATGCCACCATTGATGGCTCCGTCAACCCGAAGCAGAGAATGGACTTGGTGGAGGCATTTAACCACTCCAACGGTCCCCAGGTACAAGCTGGTCACAGCACAGCTGTATAATTAAGGAGCAAATTGTTCTCAGGTATACAGAGAGCATTATAATACAGCAACTCAGCTTAAAAATATCCACAGCCTTGATCTCTTCAAATGTTTGTGATGTATTAGACATTTATTGGGGTGCTTATCAAAGTGTACAAGTACTCTAAAGAGAATAAAATATGAAGACTAAAAGGAGATTCAGAGCATAGCTGGTTAGGATCAGGGAATCTTTGTGGAGGAGGCAAGCCTTGAAGGATAGGAAGGAATTTAATAGGAAGTATGGAAGGAAAGGGAAGAACACAGTTATCTAATTATAGATCATAAGGATTTGGATAGCAGTAGTTAAATGATAGGCAGGAGAATTACTACAGCAGTGGAGGGCCAGGGACTGATGGAGTAGACATAATCTGGGTAATGGACAGTTTATTGAGCTGACCACCTCCAGAACTCTAACTAGAGTATTCATGTATTTTGGCAGGCACTCAATTAATTTTTTGAGGTTGGCAACAATAAAAAATGAGATGTGAGAATTTTTGAAAGGCGAGGCATGGGAGATGGCATCATAATGTTTTACAACGTAACAGCAGGAGGAAATGTGATAGGAACACATTGCTTATCTGTTTTGCTTTTGGGCTTGAACCTGAGTTGAAGGAAAAATCTGCCCGTCAGCTTTCTGTCACTCTCACAAATACCTGGCTTAATCAACTTATAAAGAGACAAGACTCATTTGGGCTGATGGTTTTGGAGATTTTAGTCCATGATAAATTGGCCCCACTTTTGGGCCCATGGCGAGATGACACATCATGGCAGGAAAGCATGGTGGAGCAAAACTGCTCTCCTTGTGGCCAGGGAGTAAAAGAGAGAGGAAAGGGCCAGGGCCCCATTATCCTTTTCAAAGGTACACCCCCAATGACCTAAAGACTTCCCGATAAGCCCCACCTCTTAAAGGTTCCACTGCCTTCCAATAGCAACATGCTGTGAAATAAGCCTCCACTACATGGACATTTGGGGGCCACTTAAGATTCAACCTGTACCAGATGTCTTACGATACCAAGTCTGTGTGAGGGTAATGATATGTTTCCTTTTGAAGGTTATGCTGATCTCTCTCTTGGCTGGAGGTGTTGGTCTAAACCTGACTGGAGGAAACCATCTCTTTCTTTTGGACATGCACTGGTAATGAGTTCAGATTTATCTTGAGTTGTCACAGCATAGCAGGGAGACCAGTGGGCTAGAGGGGCAGCAGGCTTCTTATATTGAGTGTGTTCTGCTTGTGTTATAGAGATGCCTCTGTGCATACTACATGTCTGTAGATGCAGGTCTGAACAGAGTATAGGGCTAGTTAATATCCCTGAATTCCTGAACAAGCTTCAAATGACGACTTAAAATAGTTGATTGACTTTATTGTTAATCGAACATCTATTTCCATGGAAACTGGGCACATAGCTTTTCCTCACGGCTAAGAGCTGACATTGCTCAGATTACTTTTTCTCGAGAAAACCATATTCCAGACTTACTTGTTGAGATCCAAGACAAAGCTCAATCTTAAAAGCATTACTCCAGAACTGGAGATGTAGCTTATTGGTAGAGCACTTGCCTAGCATGCACGAGGCCCTGGGCTTGTTCGCCAGCACAACAAAAGAAGAAAAAAGCATTATTCAAAAAGGAAAAGGAATTTTCTAATTATGCTAGAAATATACAGCCCTAGCCAGGCATGGAGGCGCATGCTTGTAATCCTAGTACTTGGGAGGATGAGACAGGAGGATCGCAGGTTCGCGGCCAGCCTTAGCTACTTAGTGAGGCCCTCAGCTACTTAGTGAGACCCTGTTTCAAAATAAAAGAATAAAAAATAGGGCTGGGGATGTAGCTCAGAGGTAGAATGGCCCTGGGTTCAATCCCAGTACCGCAAAAAAAAAAAAAAAAGAAAAAGAAATATACCGCCCTTTGAATTTGGTGTGTGTAGTATCAATGCCAGGAGCACAACATGAGTAAGTTACTGTGTTACTAGGAGAAAATGTCATAATTAGTACCCATTTCTGGTTTTCTAATTATGCAATCAAGAATTGCTGCACCCAGCACTATTGCTGGTATTATTTGTCTAATTCTCCAGGCAGCTCAGATTGGTAGATTGGTACAAACAGATTGGTACAGACCAACCTGTTATTATTTTCCGGAAGAATGTTTTTAAGTCTTACTTGGTACTCCCATATTCATAGAATTGAGGAAAGCATACTAGGAATTATGCTATTTTCTGAAATAGAAAAGTGTTATCTAAGATTTTCAAGAGGTAAGATGAGAAACTGAGTTTGAGTTGATAATGAGAATCCATACAGAAGGGAACAACATTAAGTCTCCTTAGTTGAATCATAGAATATTAAAGTTGAAAAACCTAAATATTTCTGAACGTTAGCCAGCCCTCACATTTCCAGGTAGCGATCTGAAACCTCTAGATTTGAGGTTAGGTTCTTGCTCAGGGTCATCCAGCTAGCTAAAGACTATGCTGGGCGGGGTGGAGCCTGCCTTTAATCCCAGTACTTGGGAGGCTGAGACAGGAGGATCACAGGTTTGAGGCCAGCCTCAGTAACTTAGCAAGGCCCTCAACAACTTAGTGAGACCCTGTTTTAAAATAAAATAGGGTGTAGCTCAGAAGTAGAATGCCCTTGGGTTCAATCCCCAGTACCAAAAAAATTAAAAAGACTGTATTTGACTTCTGATTTGGCCTCATTACCTATAGTTACCAACTGATGATAGTGCTAAGAGTTATTATTAGCTTCCTGACCCCAGTTTCTCATTAGAGGGCAAGATGACATCTGGCACTAGCCTTTCTTAGGCTAATAAAACCTAGGATAGGAGTTGACCAACCCTTTCTGTAAATATCTCAGGCTCTGCAGGTCACATCGCTCTCTGTTACATATTCTTTGCATTTTAAACCCCTTTAAAAACATAACAACCATATTTAGCTGAAGAAGTATACAAAAATGGGCTTTGGGCTAAATTTGGCCCATGGGCTATATAGTTTATCGTCTCTGGTCTAGGATGTCACTAGCTCCAGCTTTGCTTCTCCTCTAACAGGAATCCATCACTTGAAGATCAAGCTTGCGACCGAATTTACCGAGTAGGGCAGCAGAAAGATGTTGTCATACACAGGTGAGTGAAGGCCCCGGGGCCCTTCCCATCATCAGCTCTTGTGAAAGTCTTCCTTGGGTAGTGTTATAACAGAATGTAAAGTATTTGGTGATCACTTTACTAATGAATCTCCTGAGGCATAACCTCAGGCATCCCAAGGAAGGAAACAAGCAACTCGAGGTAACCTTGGAGTTGATCACTGCCAAAGAACAAACTGTGTGTGATGTCTCCGTCAAGGTAGCCCGTAACAGGGCTCTCTCTTGCTTTTCTTTTTTTTTTTTCTTTTAGCCTGTATTAGAACATAGAACATAATCTCAGATATACAGAAAAATTGCAAGAAGAGTACCAGAAAGTTCCCATATGTGTGCGTGTGTGTGTGTGTGTGAACTTTTTTCTGGACTATTAAAGAGCACATTGTAGACATGATGCTCCTTTATTCCTAAGTGCTTTAGTGTACATTTCCTAAAACTATAATACTATTTAATTTTGGGTGGGGGCATGGTACTGGGGATTGAGCCTAGACACTCTACTTCCAAGCTACAGCTAGGTTGCTGAGTCTCGCCACATTGCTGAAGCTGTCCTTGAACCTGATCTCCTCCTGTCTCGGCCTCCCAAGTCTTGGGATTACATGTGTGTGCTACCATGCCTGGCTCTATTTAATGATTTAATACTATCAATATAATACTGTTACCAGCGGATGTTATTCAATTTCACCACACGTCTCAGTGGTATCCTCCATAGCCAAAAGTATACATGCTATGGTATCCTCCATAGCATGCAGTCATCACAATTTCTTCTCCTTTAATCTGGCACGGCACCTCTGTCTTTCTTTGTGTTTTATGACACTGACTTTTTGAGTAGCACAACCTTATTATTTTGCGCAATATTCCTCTACTCAAGACTTTCCTGTCTTTAAGAACAATGAAACCTGCCGTAACGCTACAGTGTTCCACCCTTGCTTTGGCCCTCTTTTTCTTCTTTCTTTTCATGACCAATTTTCCTGAGGAATTTAGAAATCCCTGTCTGTCTTGGTTACCTCCCTCAATCTTTGCAAACTGGCCTTCACCCTCATGGCTCCACTTAAGTTGCTGTGGCTGAGGGCACCATGACCTCCAAAATTTGCCAAATGCAGTGATTATGTTAGTTTTCCTGTCTTTAGCTCTCTTCTCTGCTCGTTACATATGTCCCTCCCTTCAAAATTCTACCCACTCCAGTAAGTCTCAAATCTGTATCTTTAGTTCCACTGTCTCCTAAACTTCAGGCCTAAATATCCAAACTCCTGCGGAATGTCCGAATCCAATGACCACATACTCATCCGTAGTCAGTCATACACTTATGTATTCAGCTCCTCAAATGAATGCCTACTGGGCACCCTCTGTGTGCAAGTAGTTACATGTTACAGGATCAAAGTGTTGCAAACTGAAATTGTTTCCTTCTGTTGCCTCCAATCAACTTATTCATCTGTATTGGTTGTCTTTGTGGGTAGCATCACCGTTTACCTAATCTTGTGGCCAGAAACTTGACTCCTCCCTCATTCTAACTTTTCCCATGCCAAGCCCTTTAGTCGTATTTCCTAAATGTTTCTGATAACCATCCCTTGCTTCCCATCTCCACTGCCACCTCCCTCTCCCAGCACTCCTGGTTCCTGTCCTGTGCATCTCCACAGAGGGCTCTTCCTGACTAGTCAATCTGATTCTGAAATCGCACTCAGATTCTTCAGTGGCTCTCACTCCCTACGGATGAAGTCTAAACGTCTTAGCAGGACATGCACAGCCACTGAGGACCAGGCCCTGCCACCCCCTGAGCTCGTGCCACTGATCAGGAAGACTGGGTGACAGGGTCCTCTTCCAACATACCATGTTCTAAAGTTCAGCCACAGCTTTACACATGTCCCCATTCCCTCAGATGCCCCCTCCACTGTCCCATCTGGAAAACCCTTGCTCATCCTACAAGCACACAGTAAGAGTTAACTCTTCAATGGAGCCTCTCTCAACTGGACAGTTTTCCTTCTCCTCCTTTTGCACACTGGACATACTTCCATTGTAGCACTTGCCAGGTCATATTCTTCTTCTTCTTTGATTTTCATATCTCTCTTGTGTTTTCCTTCAGAAAAAAATTATATCCATCTCTCTATCTCCACTCCTAGCATCATACCTGGTATACAGTGAGTGCCTGATCAGTACTTACTGAGTGAGTGAATGACAGCACAGGTACTTCCTCAGTTTGAAAACCTGTTTTCAGTGTGAATTAGCCAAGAAATCAGACGTTCTTTACTTAAACTAGCACAAATACCTGGCAGAAATTTGGTGACCTTTGAGGCCTTCTGACCTTATCATGATGGAACTTTTTGTATGAAAGCTGGGTCTCTGTACTTTTGGATAGGAATACCTTTTGCTTATTTGGAGGCTTTCTAACTTACTCTAAGCTTTAGAATGAAACCAAAAGTCAACCTGAGTCACATATTTAAATGGGCATATACTTAGTCAAGGTGGTTTAGGTCCCTAAACATAAGGTTTTTAATCAATCCTAAGAAAACTTGAAGTAGTCTCATTAAAAGCTGAAGCATAAAGAAGTATGTGTTATTAGATAAGCTACTTTGAGTTTCTCATAGTTTCCCTGTTTGTTTGGTTTTTAGATTTGTTTGCGAGGGAACAGTAGAAGAGAAGATCTTGCAGCTCCAAGAAAAAAAGAAAGAGTTGGCCAAACAGGTTCTGTCCGGATCGGGAGAGTCTGTCACCAAACTCACCTTGGCCGACCTCAAAGTCCTTTTCGGCATCTAACCTCCTGTCTACAGGGTGCATCAGGACAGCGCCATTGCTGGTTTGTATTAGGATCTGGGACTAACACCCTCACACGATCCCCGAGCTCTGTTCTTGCATTCCATTTTGCCTTCAAGCCTTAACACCCTTCTCAAATGAGGCATATTCTCATCCCTAGAATTGAGGATGGGTTGTCATGTTAAACAATTGGCTAATCAATCATGTTAATCAATCAGCTTGCTTAATGAGTGCAGTAGAGACTAATCAGTTATTTCTGATAAAAGAAAATACCTTGGAGTTAGACGGTTTTGGAAGGCAACTCTGGCAGAATCATACATAAGCTTCAGTAAAGCTCAGAAGCCCTGAGCTGCCTTCCAGTCCTCGGCTGATGGGAGAACCGGGGTTATTCCCTCCTCTGACACAGGCTCTCTCCGTTTCTTCATTTCTCCTTGCTGGTGAGGCTGCTCCTGATCCGAGTAGATCCCCGCGGCCAGCCGTTCCCCTGCAGCTGCCTTAGTTCTTCCTCTCAGGCTTATGGCCAAGGGATGCTCTGCCCATAAGCAGATGTCGAGTATCTGTATCACTGTTTCATTTCATATCCATGTATCATCTAGTATTTGCATCATTGCTTCATTCAGTAGTGTATCATCACTTAGTGTATATGTCATTTAGTTTTGGTTATCACTGTATCATTTGGTATCATTTAGTATTTTAAATCATGTGGTATTTGTATTATATGATTTAATGTTTGTATCATTTTTTACAGTGTTTGTATTTTTACAAACTTACAGTGTTTGTAGCATTTAGTATTGTGTCATTTAGTATTTGTACCATTGTATCATTCAGTATTTGTGTTATTATTGGTACAGTCTAATAAATATGTGTTTGACAGTGTAGCAGAGATGATGCTACTTGTTCACCAAATCCTGTCTCCCCCCCCACCCACCCCCGGGCACCCAGAGAAACTACACTTCCCAGTCCTCACTGCAGTTGACTGGGCCCATATCCCATGAGTTCTCATCAGTGAAGTGTGGAGAGAAGCAATGGGGCATTTCTAGGTGTCCAGATGTCCCTTCGTGCCGTTTCTCCCCTCCTCAGCCGGCTGGCACTGATGGGAGACCACAAGGCCTTGGGGTCAGGGGTTCTTAACCTAGTTCTGGCCATAGACCTTTTTGTCAGACGCAGTCCCTGACTCTGGAACAAGACCTTTCCCATGCTCACCTCCTTCCTTACCAGCCCACCTGCATCAGACTACAGCATAATCAGGCAATAATTATTTTAAGCTAGACATGATGACATACCTGTAATCCCAGTACTTGGGAGGCTGAGACAGGAGGGTCATAGGTTTCAAGGCCAGCCTCAACAACGTAGCAAGACCTTCAGCAATCTAGGAAGACCCTGTTTCAATACAAAAAATAAGAGAGCTGGATGTGTAGCTTGAAGGTAGAATGCCCCTGGTTCAATCTCCCATAACACACACACACACACACACACAATTATTTTAAGCCACTGAGATTTATATAGCAGTTAGTAAGTCTCAAATACTTGAGACTTTTATTCTTCAGAAAAGTCCAGATTTCCTTTTTCCCCATGAGCAATCTTTCACTCTGCTAATTTCTACTAGAAAGAATCATAGTTTTTCCTAGACAAATTTTTCCTCCTCTGAGTTTGGTAAGGAGACAAAACCCAAAGTTAACTCAGTCATATCTGTGGAGTGAGGCACTGGATTATTTTAAGCAAAGTTTTCCTCCAAGGAGAAGAGCTTAAGGCTTACAAAGATAAAGATAATGTGGCTTGATGGGGAGAGTGCTGGTCTAGAACTTGACTTAGCTCTAATTCTAGTTTTACCTTAGCTGGGTTAGAAATCATTAGCTTCTGAGCTGGGCATGGTGGCACATGCCTGTAATCCCAGTACTTGGGAGGCTGAGACAGGAGGATCACAGGTTCAAGGCCATCCTCAGCAAGTTAGTGAGGCCCTCTGCAACTTAGGGAGACCTGGTTTCCAACTAAAAAATGAAATAGGGCTGGGGGTGCAGCCCAGAGAAGGCTCCTATATTCCATTCTTAGTACCACAAAAAAAGAAATCATTAACTTCTCTACATTTTGGCTTTCTCATTTGTAAGGTGGGTATTGTTTTCAGATCATAGCAGCTACAATGAGATCCCTAATCAAATCAGGACACAAAGGCAGGAAAAGCACCCTTCTGAAGTTTTAAGATCAATACACCAAGGTAAAGATAGAGTCTCCTGCAAACGGATGGCTCCCAGGCCAGCAGGAACGAACACACAACCTTAGCTCTGCCATTAGTTGGTTTCCTGATATTAGGCGGTTGCACATCTGTAAGATGTGTGAATTAGTATATATCTCATGCTCCACTGGGAATTTAATAACATATACACACTCTTAACTTGTTTGATCAAATAGATCAATAATGTCAATCAAAAGGGGATTAAATGAACACTGTTATTTTCCAGTCTGAGCACTATTGAGGGGAGGTCTTAACTTTCAAAGGGTTCAAGCATTCTGGATTTTAATTTAGAGAGAGATACAGGGATTATAACCTATAATCTTCAGGTATTCAAAGCCCATTGACATATATAATCTACTGTAAGATTTTTCCTGATACCTTAAACACTTTTTCTAATTTTCCTTGTCCTGATGGTAAGCTAGCAGAGCCACCTAGTTATGTCTTCGGTACGTGGTCTTACAACAGTAAGATGCTACTGATGTGTTCTGGATGCAGAAAAAATGAGAACCACCGTCCCCAAAAGATGGAATATATCAAACACGCATTCGTGTCCTGGTCCTCAGATGGAAATGTCTTGTGAACTAATGTAAGTGGCATTCTGTGTCCATCTCAGGCTCATGTTCACCATAGCCTGTGCCAGTCGGTTCTTCAAGGTCTAGGTGTGACGAGGTGGGTGGGCCTCTGCACTTTCCAGCAGTGGGCAGCATCCCACAGTGTAGTGATCTAGTTGAGGTTGCACTGTGAGCCCTGCCAGTGTCAGCCAGCCTTCCTTTATCTGACACCACTACTGCTGAGTCTTCTCTTTACGTCTGCCTGTCTCCCTTACTAGGCTTGGGCATGGATGGTCTGAGGTAATAAGGGCTTTATAAACCACGAAGGGCCATACGAGGTCTAGTGATATCAGTGTGGGACAAAGTCTGGGGATATGATAATAAAGAGCATGGGTGCAGTTGATGGTCTGTCATCAAAGTACATACTTCTGAGCATCAAATTTACAAGGTATTTCTCGTGTGGCAGAATTTCCTTTATGGAAGGTCTATACTTTGGCTTTTCTTTAGCTCCCATTGATTAAACAAGAACACATACCGTGGCTGGGTGGAATCCTGGGCCCTTTAAAAACCCTATTCAGAACTCCAAGTGCCATATAATCATTTTTTAAATATGCTTTTATTAGTGCATTGTAATCACACATAAGGAAATTCAGAGTTACAGAGGCACACATGCACACAGCACAGCAGTCATTACAGCAATAGGTAGAATGTCCCTTTATGACACATGACCCCTTTCTCTGGTAATCGTGTTGTGATTTAGTATGGCCATTTATGAATACTGGGTTGTTTCCTTTGATTATCCCTTGCTCAAGACGTGGCTTTTACCATGTTTCCAAGGTGAAGTCAGATTCTCCACAGGATAATCATGGGGCTATCAGTACGCAGCATGGCCTCTCTGGTTATCTGAAACTTTGATATCTACCCAAATACCTTGAGAGAATTGGGTTTACAAAGTGGGATGTTGTATTACTATTTGTTATATAGCATTTAGCCCTAGGAAAGTACAGGAGGAGCTAAAAAGCATAGCTGCAGGCATAAAGAAAATTATAGTGAAGTTTAGAATTCCCAGGCATGTAACCGAGATTAAAATGCTTTCATTAATAAGAATGAAATTAGGGTCAGTTATAGGACAAGTACCGCAGGAGTCAGTATCTGAGGGATAGAGACAGAAATTTAAAGTTAGAGAGGGAATGGGCAACACGTGTAGCTACACAATGTGTTTACTATCTTGAGTTCTTTTTACTCATTGCACAGCTAAATCCGAGTGTAGACAGACTGTGTATAAAAGGAAGGATGGGGAGAATACTTCTATGGCTCGATTATTCATACATTAATTTTAAGAATCCAGGTCAAGCACCGACTGTGCCAGGAACTGCTGGGCACTGGAAATACAAGGGTAAGCAAAACCAAACATGATCCCGTCTTCCTGAGGCTTAGGGGCTAGTAGGGGAGACAGGCATTAATCAAATAACTACGTATGGCTGTGCAGTGGCCTGGTGACGAGTACAGAGATGGAGAGGATAGTTGCGGGGGCTTACAGTAGATCTGATCTAGTCAGGGAAGATCTTTGAGGAAGCAATCCTACATCAATATGTAGGAACTAACAAAGCAGAGAGCAAAATGCCTCTTCCTATATTCTGCTCATAATTGGCATTCACTTCATCAAACCACCTTAATTGAGCCAAACCTCACCACAGGTATACATCCTCTGGAGTCAAGTTGAGCAACAGTTACATTTTAGAGATCAGAGAATGGGTGGGCTGCCAGGTCTGTGTGTCTGTTTATTATCCAAATCAGCCAAGGTGTTTATCCTGCTGCACCATCCCAGAGGACAGAGGCTCTAAAGGATGGCTCTTTTTTCTCACCTGTAACACCAGCAGCATGACTTACATCATCATCATGCATCTTGCTGATGCTCCAATGCTCACAACTCAAAGATGATTTCCGAAGCACCCCATTATGATGGGACAATTCCTAAATCCTCCAACTCCTTTCTTCTTCACCTGGGAGTCTTGGGCTCTGTAGATCACTCCTACTTTACCAGGTCTTTCAAGCTGCCCAGGGTGGTTGAATTAAATTGGGCCAAGACTCCATTATTGTGCAAGCCAAGGAACAGCGTCCTCTACTTTGGCCCACTAAACTTTAAACATTTGTAACAGAATTGTGACCATTAATAGTGTTTAAAGACTAAGGCCTTAGCCAGAACCTAGACTTCTTATAGAAAGATTTTTTATTGCAATATAACTTCATCTACAGGAGAGTTGTCAGTTACTGAAACCTTTTCCAACTGAATTAAATGGTAAGCTTTTTATCCACAGTTCTTCATTCTGACTCATAAGGAGACACATGGGAGAGATGATGTAATACAACAGGCTTCTTCATGGCAAGCAATTCTCTAGATGTCTGAGGTAACTGGAAAATTCAAGGCTGGTCCCTTGGGTACATATCATTTATCCAGGTCGGAGAGGAGGCCAAGATTCTTTCCCAAGTGGTATTTGGTTAAATGAGAAGTACTGGAGTTTAGGAGAAGGGAAGTCTTACGAAAACATACCAATAGATCCAAACTAAAAATTCGACCAATTAGATCTTTATTTTTTCAGCATAATATTAAGCCTCTACTATGTGCCTAGAACTGTCCTACATGGGGACAATATACTAATTATAGTAGTTATTAAATGTTAAATCCCTGCCCTCGGGTTACTCTCTTTTGCCGCCCCCCAAGCTGGTGTGAGGGGAACTTTTTTTTTCCTTCTATCTTTCCTTGACTTAAAATAAGCTTTCATAGTACTATACAAAAAAAAAATCTCTGTCCTCATAGAACTTCCAGTCGAGTATGAAAGGACAGACAGTAAACAGAATATACATGTTAGGTGGTGATGACGCTGAGTGAGGGTTATATGGAGGCCTGGGGTGGGATGTTGCTATTTTACGTGGGTACCGGTACCTAAGGACCTCACTAATAGGATGGTAGCTGACATTGAAGCAGAAACCTGAAGAAATGAGGAAGTGAATCATGAAGGTGTCTATGAGAAGAACATTCCAGATGGAGAGGCAGTGATTGTAAAGCCCCCAAGATGGACGTTGCTTGGCGTCCGAGGAGCACCAGGGAGGCCTGTTTGGCTGGAATAGAGTGATAGAGGGAGCAGGTGGGAAATGAGGGCAGAGCAGGGATTCAGATCATGCTGCTCAGACTTGCTGACGTGACGCACATGTGTTGGCTTTTGTTCTGAGTAAGATGGGAGGCCATTGGAGGGTTTTCAGTAGAAGAATGACATGAGGTGACATATTTTGAAAGGACATCTCTATTATGCGGAGAATATAGTATAAGGGAATGAGGGTGGAAATCGACTAGTTAGAAGATGACCGCAAAACTTCAGGTGAGAAATCTTGGTACCTCAGACCAGGATGGTACAATGGAGGTGGAGAGCAGGGGTCAGCACGTGTATTTTGAAGGTAGGGCAGATAGGATTTGCCTGTGGATTAGATATGGTGTGTGACAGAGGCAGCAAGCATGTTTCCGATGCTATTGGCTCCACCAACTCTAAGAGTGGACCTGTGCTTTCCTTTTTTGTTACTGGTGTTGTGGTACTGGGGGTTGAACTCAGGGGTGTTGTACTTCTGAACTACAACCCCAGCCCTTTTTTGTATTTTTTTATTTTGAAACAGTGTCTTGATAGCCGGTTGTGGGAGGCTGAGACAGGAGGATCACAAGTTCGTGGGCCAGCCTCAGCTACTTAGTGAGGCCCTCTGCAAATTAGTGAGACCCTGTTTCAAAATAAAGAATAAAAAATAGGGCTGGGGGTGTAGCTCAGAGGTAGAATGCTCTGGGATCAATCCCCAGTATTGCAAACAGAAAGAAAGAAAGAGACAGAAAGGAAGGAGGGAGGGAAGAAAGGAAAAGAAGGAAGGGAGGGAGGAAAGAAGGAAGAAGGAAAAGAAAGAAGAAAGAAGAAGGAAGGAAGGAAGGAAGGAAGGAGGGAAGGAAGGAAGGAAGGAAGGAAGGAAGGAAGGAAGGAAGGAAGGAAGGAAGGAGAGAGAAAGGAAAGAAAGAAAAGAAAAGAAAGGGTCTTGCTAAGTTCCGGAGGGTCTTGCTAAATTGCCACAGTTGTCCTCAAACCTGCAATCCTCCTGTCTCAGCCTCCCAAGTACTGAGATTAAAAGAGCTGTAGAAGACTGCAGGAGAAGTAATTCAATGATGATGAGCAAATGGAGAGTAAGAATTGGAAGCTGGAAGTCTGTTTTAGACATCTTAAATTTGAGGCGCCTACTATATATATATACAAGGGGAGATTACTTTAAGTAAGCTGTTGGACATAATCATATAGCGATTGGACCTGGAGATAAATTTGGGAGTCATTGGTATATAAATGGCATTTAGTTATGATAGGATAAGATCATCTAGGGAACAGGGGAAGAACTGATCCTTGGCTCTCTCCAGTGTGCAGAGAACAGGAAGTAACTACTGAAGGAGACTGAGAAGGAATGGACAATGAGACAGGAGAATTAAGAATTAAGACGAATCATGCCACATAGGACGAGTGAAGACAGTGTTTCATGGAGGGGAAAGTGATCAGCTCTGATAAATACTACTGGTAGATCAAAAGAATAAAGATCGAGAACTGACACTGGATTCTGTAACATGGTGACATTGACAAGACCTATTTCAGTGGAGTCCTGAAGATGAAGGACTGATTAGATTAGAGCTAAGAAAATGGAAGGAGGGGATGGAGAGATAGCAAACTCTAATTCTTTCAATGTCTTTTTAAAGGGCAGCAGAGAAATGGGTTCCTAAAGGGAATATAAAATTATTATAGACTGATTATGTTCCCCCCAAATTCATAAGTTGAAACCCAACCCCCAAGATAACAATATTTGGAAATAGGGCCTTTATGAAGGTAATTAACATTAAGCGGGGCCTAATAAGGTTAAACGGGGTCCTAATCCAATAGGGCTGCTGGGTGTCCTTAGAAGAAGGGGCAGATGCACACAGGGGAAAGACCATGGAGGATGTAGACAAAAGGCTACCATCTACAATCCAAGGAGAGGGGCCTCACCAGAAGCCAACCCTGCTAGCATCTTAGACTTCAGACGCCAGAACTGTGGTTTAAGCCGCCTGGTCTGTGGTATTGATACGGCAGCCCTAGCCGACTAATTCAAAAATCCAGGTGAATTTGTAGTACAACTCAGGGAATGTTGCGGCATGTTTGTTTTTTGAAATGAGAAATAGAGTTGAGGGGGAGTTCCTGGATGTTTTGGGGTAGGAGTGATGGAATGGGATCTAGTACACTGTGTAGAAGTCGACTTTTGATAGGTAAATTTGTAGGTGTGGTAGGAGGGTCCATAAATTCTGAATCCTTTTATTTTCTTGGTAAAATAGGAAGCAAGCCCTGAGTGGAAAGGAGACATAGGATAGGAATGGGAGTTTGAAGAGAAGAAAGCTTGTAGTAATTGTCTGGGAGAGTGGGAAAGTGAATGAACTAAGGAGATCCAAAATACCAGGCAGTGCTACGATCCCATTAAAATGAGTGGTGAGAAATTTAAAGTGGGACTAGTCATGCTTTTGTGTTTTTCTGCAGGATGATTTAGTTGGGTTGAATAGAGAACTCAATCCAACCTGGGTTGAGGTTTTGCCAGGCAAGATGGCAGATGGAGATTGGATGCAAAAGAGGGATTGTAATGATGGTCTGTAGAATCTAAGCTGAGAAGGATGAAGGGGTGAGAAGAACAGTAAGAACCCTCCTTGTGGGTTCCAAAGAGGTAGAAGAATTAGTAGGTTATTACAGTGGGTAAGCTGCAAAGATGGGAGGCTGTGGTTGTAGGATGCTTGGAATTGAGACTATGCAGAGGGTGCAGTCGGAATCAAGATCTAGGCTGATTATGAGGCTAAGGTAGGGAATAAAGAACACTGGGGAACTGGTGGCAGAATGAAGACGTCTATGTGGACATTGAATTATCCCAAGATTGATGAGGGGTAGTACTGGGATGGACAGCAAGCTTAATACCACAATCTTCAAAAAATGAGGAGGAATGATTTAAGGCTCTGTGGATGGCTGAACCACACAGGAAGAGCAAAGGAGTATAGTTTAAAGGTATAAGCTTCAAGGCTGGCCACTGATAGAAAAGAAGTAGGGACAATGGTCCAGAACAGGGTTTTTCAACAATGGCACTACTGACATTTTTTTTTTTTTTTCGGTACTGGGGATTGAACCCAGGAGCATTCTACCTCCAAGCTACACCCCCAGTCCTACTTTTTTATTCTTTATTTTGAAACAGGGTCTCATTTAATTGCGGAGGGCCTCACTAAGTAGCTGAGGCTGGCTGTGAACCCGGATCCTCCGGTCTCAGCTTCCCAAGTACTGGGATTACAAGCGTGCGCTACCACGCCCAGCTCACTACTGACATTTTGCACTGGGTAATTCCTTGTTTGGGGAAGCTGTCCTGAGCACTGTAAAATGTTGAGCAGCATCCCTGACCTATACCCACTAGATGCTACTAGCACCCTGCCCCAGTAGTGACACCGGAAGGCTTCTCTGAGACTGCCAGCGTCCCCTTGGGGGCAGAATCACTCTGGGCTGAGAACCACTGATCTTAAAGTAGCAATGACAAGCTGAGAGGACACCTACTGAGCCAATGTTGTCAGGAGGAGGAAGAGCAAACAGCCAACAATTGGAGAGGGCAACAGGGGCAGCAGTGTCTTCTGGGAAGATCAGATTCTGCAGACCGAAGGAATGTTTCCAGAAAAGAATGAGGATATAGAAAAATATCTTAGTGTTTGTGTCAGCCTTGAGGAGGAAATAGATTCATTCCATGATGATCTGACAACCATCATCTAATTACTTCACTTTCTTTGCCTGACCCAATTCAACACTCAAATGAGTCACCCACTACTTAAGGGATCTTACAATGCAGATTTCAATAATTTTATTTAATACATGCCCAATTTATTGCTATATAAGAAACCAAGAGTCCCAGAAGAATACACAAAATATATACACAGAAGACCTTGGCAGAGCGAAGGCACCAATGCTGTCTGTTTCCTCTCCCCAGAATTTTCTAGCAGCTAAGAAGGCACCCTGTGAGAATCACAACTTCCAGTTAAGTTTCTAGGTATACAGACATAAGCAAAGATTACTCTGAAAACCAAAGAGATGTGAGGAGGCTGACAGTGTCTAAACCACTGGCATGAATACAACTGCAACAGATGTGTGAGACCTATTTCAACACCTTCCCCTTTATTAACTTTCTACTTGTATGCCCTATACCAAATACTAATCTTCCAAGCTTGGCAGGTAGAAGGTGGACATGGTGCAGAGGGAGAAGGGGACACCTGCCGAAACAGCAAGATCACATTATAACAGTCACAAAATATGTACCAGTAAATCCACTGACCGTGTGCTAAGAAAAAGTTAGGATGAAGGGGGAATTTTATTTTCTGAGGGAATTACCTAAATAATATCTATCTCAGGAAAAAAATTTAAAAGGTTCTAACATATCAGAAAATAAGGAACTAAATTGCCCTCCCACCCTGTGATCTCTTAAGTTCCAAAGGCATAGATACTTCCATACCTACAAAATACCCATCTGTGGAGAGAAAGAACACTGCCAACCTACCTTAAAGAGAAACGTAGCGGTGGTCTTATGTGTCCAAACATCCCCAAGTACAATCAGTGAGCAATTCACAAAAAAGCACTTGAACTCTAACGTAAGATAAGGCACTGTGTCTTTAATTTTATCAGTCTCTTCGGAATTAATCAAGCTTTGGGGTCCTCTGGAAATCTGAAGTCACGATTTGTTGGCCGCAGCTTCAACAGGCTGAGCTCGGAGCCAGGAAACCATCAGAGTGCCACGGTCCTAAGCAGACTCCTCGGGGCGCTCTGCCCCCCTGTGCCCGTGCATTCAGACTTCTCGGTAAACTTCCCACAGCAAGACCAGTGGGGACGACCAGGGTGGCCTTTGTGTCCGTGACCACAGCCTAGGTACCCTCCTGCACAATACAAAGAAGGGAGGGAGAACCAAGCCTGAGAGTGGAGTCCAGCTGTTACCATGGAAACTAGACCTCCTGGTAACATCTGGACTCCCAGGAGTGAAAACATCTAAGAAAAACCTGACAAGAGGAACAAGCTATTTGACTCTACCATAGTAGGATGGCTCTCAAGACCATTCACAGCAAATCCACCAAGGTTAGCCAACGCTCTCAGAACAGTGCTGAAATGTACTAACTGAAGGCGATGAATTAGTTTGGACTTTAACGCTAAAGTGAACTGCTTTGGATTTTAACTGTAAAATGACTGAAATGAAAAAAAAACAAGGGTAGCTGGGTGTGGTGACACACTCTAGTAACCCCAGTACATGGGAAGCTGAAACAGGAGGATTGCAGGTTCGTGGCCAGCCTCAGCAACTTAGCAAGGCTCTCAGAAACTTAGCAGAGACCCTGTTTCCAAATAAAAAATAAAAAGGGTAGGGGTGTAGCTTGGAGGTAGAATGCTCCTGGGTTCAATCCCCAATAATATAATACCACAAAAAAAGAAAGAAAAAACAAGGGCAGCTTAACGAAATTGAATAAAAAGGTAGATAGATGCTAAAGTGATTATATGGAAGGGTGCAAAAGCCTATTTTATGGCCCATCATTACAGTAAGGACATGATAGAAGAATTTAAAAAAATAATTGGAGTTCTTGCCTGAGCTCTTTCTACCCACAAAAAAAGAGCCAGAGCTGGCTTAATTGGTTTAATCATCCACTCCCAGGTCCCTGCTTCATTTGGAATTTCTTTAAGGTTTTAAAAGACTAAGCGGTCTACATTTTTCACACTACTCAGCCTCCTGGAAAGGGTACAGACTGAAATTGAGAATCCCACAGAGAAGCACAGGATTCGTGAATTATATCAAAACTAGCTAGAACTCAGAACTTTTTTTTTTTTTTTGCGGTACTGGGGATTGAACCCAGGGGCATTCTACCTCGGCTACACTCCCAGCCCTACTTTTTTATTCTTTATTTTGAAACAGGGTCTCACTAAGTTGCAGAGGGCCTCACAAGTAGCTGAGGCTGGCCGCGAACCTGCGATCCTCCGGTTTTAGCCTTCCACGTACGTACTGGGATTACAAGTGTGCGCCACCACGCTCAGCTATCTCAGAACTTTTAAAGCTGCCATTTCAAAACATTTCAGAACAAAGAAGCCTGTATAAGCAGAACTTCTACCAAATTTGCACACACACAGAGACTATACATCCTCAAAACAGAGCCTCGGTCCATACATCCTAACCTAGGGGCTGTGTGGCAGCAGAGGGGACATGGCTTGATTGCCACGGCAGACAGCCAGGCTGAGGGCAGCGGTCCTCTGTACCTGGCATGGTGCCTCCACAGGCGCAGCGCGCAGCCTTCTGGCCTCCACTGGAGCAGAAGGTGCAGCAGTGAAACACACCGGGGTGTGGGCGGTGCTTCCTCCTCACCGTCACGGTGAATGGCGAGCCCTGCAGAGTTCAGGCCAAGAGCAAAGAACAGCAGTCAACAGGGTATGCTGAGCAAAGCTATACAGTGCTAGACGATCTACGTCACAGAGCTGCCCTGGGAGGGACGAGAACAGCAGCAGAGAAACAGACAGAAGGCAAGAACTCTGCTCAGCGAGGTGGGGGCAGACACAAATGCAGTGGACCTGAAATCAGGGGGCCTGTGCAGCCCTTCTGTCACGATTCACTGACTGACAGAGCTACTGAACCCCTTGTTCTGGCAAGATGGCAAAAAGCCCATACCATCATCAGCTTAAGGTTTTCTTACTGGATTCTGCCTCCCTCTAGTCTTGCATGAAGTGAAAGTCCGTAGACCACTTGATACATTACTCATCTCAATTTGCGCTTTCATGTGACTGACTTCCGTCTTTAAGGTTCTCAATCTCAATTCTTGAGGAATCTCAGGGGCATTTACAATTTTGCAACCACAAGGCTAGGCTATCCTGTGGTCTTATCTCCAATTTCTCAGCCATGTGTCTCCTCTCCTCACATACTGAGCTAGCTTCTTTCCTTCTTCCCCCAAGCCTGGTCACAACACATCTGTTACCCATCCATTTATCCTGGGACTGTGAAGACATATGGAAAGGAGAAAGGGTAAGTGTGTGTAGCTAATAATTCTCAAATTAGTAACTCTCCCAACTGCCCCCTTTTCTTCAAGGATAACTTTCATTGTCTAATTTCTATCCTATGTTAAACAAAAAATATTTTGCACCTGTTGCAATTTGTCGGTTTCTATATGAGAACCACAGAGTCTGAGAAAGCACCAAGTAAAAATCCTGGTATCTTAGAAGCCTTTCCAATGTTAAATTCACCCTCCTTTCAAGGAGGTCTGTGGATTACTGAAACCTCTGAAACTATGAGCCAAAATAAACCTTTCCTCCTAAGTTGATTATCTTGGATATTTTGTCATAGTAACAAAGCTAACAAACATTCATTTAAAAAAAAAAACAAGGTGGAGTTCAAAGAAATAGGTTCAAATTCTGATGTTGCTTCATGGCTACTATCTATTGTGGTGTGTTTGGTCTCAGACTAATTGGACAATGATACCTGTGCTTGAATGGTTTTTAAGAAAATGGAACTAATATATGCAAAAAACACCTAGCCTGTTCCCGACATACTGTGATTAGGTAAGCAGTAAATGGCTACTGAATGAGCCTGCCTAGTGCACAGGCCACAAGCCTGCCATATCAGGATGCTGCAGGTGTTTTATGAGTCCCATTTATGTTGATTTCTGGTTAAGGTTAATCTCTGACTACTCCGATGTCAGCAGAGGCTCTGCTGGACATGTATTACCCAATTTTTAAAACTTCACGATCCAGAAAGTTTTATACTTATTTGTGGAGGTGGTATAGTAGCTATGGTAACAGATAAGCATATGTATGAAATAGAGTAGAGAATTACATGGGCAGATGGTTAGGCAGATAGATGACTCGTCAGTTGAGAGGAAGGGGTATAACCCTGCTAATTGTGTCCCAGTAAGTCCACGTCCACTCATAGTCAGAACAAAGCTGGAAAATCCTGAGCTAGATTATTGCATTATTTCTTGAATATGCATGCTTGTCTGTTGATAGATTGCCCCCTGTGATAAGTGCATCTTCCCCAAATTAAGAAGTCTAACAAACTTGGAGAATGATAAAATATACTCGTAACTACCAGGAGGTGAAACAGGGATAAGAATCCTCATGATAACTACCATCCTCTAGTAAGAATAAGAGCAAAAATCTGGGTCTTTTCTAGAGCGAAGAAAACAAGAATCCTGTTGGATCCCTATTAGCTGATCCTGTGAGAAATGTTTCCAGATCCCAAGAAGACAGAACGGGGGGCAGGGTGAAAGGAGCTGAGGGCATGCGTACAAGGGGCTCACGCACCTGCACATGCTGTTCTTTGACACACACCCACACAGTGTAGACACCAGGTTCCTTGGGGGTGAAGGAAACATAGTATGTCCCATCCTTGTTATCTTGGACCACCGTTCTGACTGGACTGAACGGAGAAAAGAGTTAAAAAATCCATCCCCTCTCACAAGCCTGCTTTGGCTGCCTAACATTTTACGATATAAACTGCACCATTCCATTCAATATTAATTTTTCTTTTTTTTTTTTTGCGGTACTGGGGATTGAACCCAGGGGCATTCTACCTCTGAGCTACACCCCCAGCCCTAGTTTTTATTCTTTATTTTGAAACAGGGTCTCACTAAGTTGCAGAGGGCCTTGCTAAGTAGCTGAGGCTGGCCACAAACCCAGATCTCCGGTCTCAGCCTCCCAAGTACTGGGATTACAAGCGTGTGCCACCATGCCCGGCTTCTATATTAATTTTAGATGTCCACCAAATAGGATGCTTCTTCCACTTGCCTCAGAAGTTAATTTTACAACAGAAGGTAAGCAGCATAAATTCTACTTTAGTCTGATATCCAAATTCCTTGAAAATGTTACCCTGTTGCTCTGTAGTCCTTTCTCCGTACTCTGATTCCAGAAAAATATAAATTTGCTCCTGGCACACATTAGCAGCAAAAGTAGGTTAAATTTTAGGAAAGGCGTCTAAAGATTTTTCGGTCTATTCCAAAACTTAGAATGAAGACAATCTGAGGGGCAAGCTCTATCTTTGAGAGATAACTGAATATAAGAATAAAACACAAGAAAACACATTTGGCCAGGCATGGTGGCACATGCCTGCAATCCCAGTACTTGGGAGGCTGAGACAGGAGGAGCACAGGTTAGAAACCCGCCTCAGCAATTTAGCGAGGCTCTCAGCAATTTAGCGAGACCCTGTTTCCAAATAATAAATAAAATAGGGCTGGGGTGTGTGTGGCTTGGAGGTGGAATGCCCCTGGGTTCAATCCCCAACACCACAAAAAAGAAAACATCCGGTCCAATTGGTCATATGTTTTCTCATAGCGTTATGGTAAGGTTGACTACTACAGTTACATCTCCAGTAACTTAAAGGACCTCCAGTTTCCTTCCTGCTTATTACCCACGGCACCTAACCTCATAACACAAACCTGTCTTTCTTATCTTTAGGGACAACTGCAACATGGATGTTGTCCCCTCCCCGGCCCATGCTCTCTCCTGCGGCATCCTTACAAAGCAGGGTGAAAGAGGCTGTCT
Organism: Glis glis; assembly: GCA_004027185.1. Taxonomy (NCBI): domain Eukaryota; kingdom Metazoa; phylum Chordata; class Mammalia; order Rodentia; family Gliridae; genus Glis; species Glis glis. The sequence continues at coordinate 49,043 of PVJS01002589.1, forward strand.
GTTTCTCCCGAGCTCTGTGAAGATCTGTAAAAGATAAACACTTAGTGTAAAAGACAGACACTCAGTGCTCCCCTGGAAAGCAAACCGCAGTGACCATATCCCTGGATCAGATGCCACCTCGCTTTTTCTCTGCAGAACAAAGGTGTGCTTCCTGTTTATTGTAACCACCCTGCTCCCTTTCTTTTCTCTTTCCCTCCTGCCTTCCAGAGTTTACCTCTTGGGACTCCCTCCTGAGAGCCTGGCTAGCTCTCAGCCAGCAGCTGCTCTTGGATTACACAGGATTCTGGACCTTAACTTCAGCCCTCAGAAAACTTTGAAAATACTCGGGACTGACCTAGGTATTCAAAGAAGAAAACCTCTAGATCTGTGAGGGGCTAGTAACCCCCAAATCACCCT
>PVJS01002589.1:49538-65330 GCA_004027185.1 Glis glis
TTTTTTTTTTGCGGTACCGGGGATTGAACCCAAGGGCATTCTACCTCCCAGCTACACCCCCAGCCCTATTTTTTTTATACTTTATTTTGAAACAGGGTCTCACGAAGTTGCGGAGGGCCTCACTAAGTAGCTGAGGCTAGCTGCAAACCCGGATCCTCCGGTCTCAGCCTCCCAACTACTGGGATTATAGGCGTGTCCCATGCTTGGCTCGGGGTTTTTCTTTCTTTCTTTTTTTTTTTTGCAGTACTGGGGATTGAACCCAGGGGCATTCTACCTCCTAGCTATACCCCCAGTCCTATTTTTTATTCTTTATTTTGAAACGGTCTCACTAAGTAGCTGAGGCTGGCTGCGAACCCGGATCCTCCGGTCTCAGCCTCCCAAGTACTGGGATTACAAGCGTGCGCCACCACGCCTGGCTTGCACCAGGTTTCTTAACTTCCATGGCGGGTCTTATGAAAGATCTGAGGATCTGCTGAAATTGTATGCTGTAGTCAGTGGGTGTTTCTCAAAGGTATCTGTGACTTCCAAAGAGCTAAGAATTCAGCCGGGCGTGGTGGCACATGCTTGTAATCCCAGTACTTGGGAAGCTGAGACAGGAGGATTTGGGTTCGTGGCCAGCCTCAGCTACTTAGTGAGGCCCTCTGCAACTTTGTGAGACCCTGGTTCAAAATAAAGAATAAAAAAATAGGGCTGGAGGTGTAGCCCAGAGGTAGAATGCCCCTGGGTTCAATCCCCAGTACCGCGAAAAAAAAAAAAAAAGAGCTAAGAATTAATTGCCAGAGTCAGGATGATCCTTCAATACAATCTTCCATCAGGACTGATCTAAGAAATGTTTGAATAACATGCTTCCTTTAAGAATAGAACACCAGTCAAAAGAACCAATTTCTTCCCCTCCTGAATCAGAGCCTTTTAAATGCCAATGATATATGGTTTATGTGGCCCAAAAAGGGCATATAAGAAAGGAAACCATAATCTTGTCTTCCTCATTCCTCTGTAATCAGAACCTGATTCAAGCAACTGGGGCCAGCCATGCTTCTCTCTGAGCAGGCTAGTCAATGCTGGTATCTGCTATGGGTACTGTCCCAGCTCTGTCATCTGATAGAAACAAAGCATGATCCTTGGGCTGCACGGTAGTTACTACTTTTCTGAAGTGGAAAAGGGAGAAGCCTCGTGCCTGTACTGAATATGAGCTGCTGCACTCTGTCTTTTAGTTTGTCTCTCCCTTGGTAAACTGGTCAGCAAGGGAGTGCGTCCAGCCAAACAAGCACAATTCTTTTTTTTTTCTTCTGATATTGGGGACTGAACCCAGGGACATTCTACCTCTGAGTCACACCTCCAGCCCTATTTTACTTTTTATTTTGAAACTGGGTCTCGCTAAGTTCCTGAGGGTCTTGTTAAATTGCTGAGACTGGCCTCAAACCTGGCTTTTGTCTCAGCCTCCAAGTATTAGGATTAATGGTAAGCTCCACCAAGCCTGACTGAACAAGCACAATTCTTTAAACACCAGTCCCTGTCCACTGCCCTCCCCATGCTAATGGGAAATGCCTTCCTACCTTCTCCTTGAAGGACACATTTGGCTGGATCAACCTCTTTGGTATTAATGGCCCCGTAAACTTCATAGCCGTGACACTGGCCTGCTTTCTCCTGAGGAGAGAAGCATATCTTATCGTTTACTCCGGGATGGGTGCTATATTCAACTTTGTTCAGCTTCCTGAGCCGTTCTACCACCACCCCCTTGGTGATGAGGATCTCCAGGTCTGAGCCGCTGGTCAGCAAGTGCTCAGTGAACTCCACTCCAGTCCGCATGTCTGCCAGCAGCTGCTCCAGCTGTGCTCTCTGCAGCTGCAGGGAGGTTTCCTTCTGGACCCGTATGTCTTCCAGCTGCTTTAGCAGCTTGTCCCGATGCTCCTCAATGGCCTTGATGTAGCCCTCGGAGAACGCTCGGACGTCTGCTGCCACTGCCTCCACTCGCTCCTGGAGGGCGCCGTTCATCCCTTTGATCTGAGCCAGGGCTTCCTCCAGGGCCTCCACGTGGGGCTGGGTGCCTCTGAGAAGCTCACGCACGGAGTCCCCATGCTTGTGGATGACATTGCTGGTGAAGTCGTAGGGGTGCTCCCGGTGCTCCCCCACCACACAATCCCGGCACACGGGCCGGTCGCAGAGCTCGCAGAACAGCCTCAGCTCCTCTGCAGGATGAGCAGGACACAGGATGGGCTTTCCAACCCGGCTGTAGCCCTTCAGGTCTTTTAGGTCTACCATAATATGATGAGTCGTTTTCTTCTGCCGCCTGGGGAAGAAACCATCAGAATAAGGAAATTAGGGAATGACCAGGTGGGAGACAGCTCGGCAGAGAGATGTGCAAGGAACTCCTTGCTCTATCAATTGCACGATCCTCTTTGATTCCAGATATTTGTCTGTACGGGGGGACCAATACTACCTAAAAGGGCTATTGTTCAGAACAAAATAGGAGTACATTTGGGCTTTGGGACATTTCTTTGCAAAAGGTTGTAATGCCAAGACTACATCCTAAAACTTTCCCCAAAGAGTTTATTTGGCAAGCTTAGTAAAGAGCCATGGCTTACTTCCTACAGCAAGCTAGAGGCGAGACTGCAGTAGACACCAGCACCAAGAGATATAAACTGAGCCAGATGGCACAGCAAAGAAAAAGGAGCTAGATGGCCCCGACAAAAAGTTTCATCTGGCTTTCCTCTAAGACCTTGGTAAAGCATTTCCTTTGACCAGTGCCTACATCACCCACATCAGCAGGATAGAATTTCCCTCATGTCATCAACATTATTAGAAAGTGAAATCAATGGTCAGTAGGATTAAAGCTCTCTTTTAACCCCCCTTTTTCTATAGCCTGCCAGGGAAATCCCACAGTGCCTGCTCAGAGTTCCCCCATTAGCATTATAATATAGCTATATAATATAGCGTATAACTTGAAGCTTATACGCCTATTCTGGCGCCAGAAGAGTGTCTGCACAGAAAATAGGGTCAGCTGTTTAGCTGGCAGCAAGATAACCATAGGGATTACCACATATTTACGAGTTAAAAATAGACTGAAGACTACTAACTTCTATTGGTGAGAGAAAACAAATGGCAGTTAGAACTTTTAAGCTCTTTTAGGCTAATTCTAAAACTTTAATCATTTTATATTTTGATGTTCTAAAGCAGCGTGGGGGAGAGTATGAAGAATGATCCATTTGACAAACAACTATTCATCAAGTGTGATAAGAGATATAATCAGAACCTCAACTAACATCTAACCAGCCCACCTCATCCAGCTAGAGAGTAACTATGGCGTAAGACAAAGGCTGAGAGGAGGCCTAGTTGGGAAGGCGGCATGCATTAGTATAAAGAACACAGAACATAATCTGAAGATCTGGATTTAAGACTTGATTCTGTTACATATTGAATTATCATAGATGGGACCTTGCAAGTTCTTTCATTTAATAGATGGGGGTAAAAATAGTGCCTGCTTGTCTACGAGAGTTGCAATGGTCATATGAGCTCAAGGACAGGATCTATGCAATTATAACTATCCTCCTGTTTCTCCAGCACCCACTAAAATTATTCACTAGACAAATGACCCATGATGGAAGGAAATTGTCAATGTGCTTTGTAAACTGAGAAGGACTATGCAAACAATTATTGCTGCTATTACTACAGGTATTATATTAGGTTGGTGGGTTTAACCACCGTTCTAGAGTGTTTGTTATTGCATTGGATATTGGTCTTTGACCTTTGATGGTATTTGAGAAGACTTTCCCTTCAATCTACCCACCAAAGGATTTCTGCTTTGATACCATTTTACGCTCCACGCTAAGCCACACCAGGTGGGGTATCCCATCTTTACCTATGAGCCTGGCAACAGAAGTGGCAGAGATTGGCTTTGCAGGTCTGACACCTCTTCTCCACTTCCCTGTCGCTGCACAGGTCGCACACCAGGCCCTGGCCTTCCCCACGAAGACTCTCCAGCATGACATCATTCATGGCCAGGTGGTCTATGGTTAAAGCCTTCACTCCACCCATGGGCAGGTCCACCTGGGCATCACATACCGGACACAGGATGCCGATCTGTGGTTGCAGACTTCGTGGCTTGAGTTCCTGGAATATTGACCCCTCAGAGCTGGTGTCAGAGTCTCCCCCTCGGATATCCACTACTGAGAAGGGTTCCAGCTGCTCCAGACAGGTGGTGCAAACCGTGTGCAAACAAGGCAAGAGCCTGGGGGCTTTGAAAAGCCCCATGCACAACGGGCAGTGAGTCTTGCCTGAGTTCCCAAGTGCAGTCCCACTGGGGAGTTTGTGCACCAAGCCCAGAAGTCGCTTCCTGTTTTCTGACATATTCCCCACGTTTGTGCCCAGTAACAGAAAAGATCCTAGGCAGTTCTATAATGTAGCTGATTAAACCCACCCAAACACAAAGTTTCCAGAACTTGAACAGAGACCATAGAGACAATCTTGTTGATAAATAAAAGGGCAAAAGGGAAGAAGAGGATACCTCCAAGGAACCACATACAGATCTACTCAGGATCTGTGGTGTGGCACCCTCCTTTCCATAGCATCCCATACCAGGCACGCCCACACCCTCCTTGGTTCCCCAAGTCCTTCCTGGCGCTTGCAGAACTAGGTCTCGAGCTAGCCCTGCCGCCAACTCCGGGATCCTTGCATCTCACGCCCTCCACGGCCACCCCCCTCCCGCCGCCCGCCCCACTGGTCCCGCCCCGGCCACGCGACAAGCGCCACCCCCGCCACGGCGCGATGAGGTAGGGGGTCCTCCGACTCCTTCCCTTAGCCAAGGGCGCGCGGCAAGCGAGGAAGCTGCAACTCCCCGCGGTATCCCCGGTAGCCACCGCCTCCCTGCTCCACGTCCCATACTACCCGAAAGCTCGCGCCCCTCGCACCAATCCCAGCCCGGGTCGGCTCCGGAGAGTCCAATCACCGTCCGAGAGGGGCGGCCCTTGCAGCTCCAGGCCCAGCCGCCCTCCAGATTGACACCACCACCATCCAATAAGCGTTGGAAATTCCACACCCTCGCCCGTCCACTGCTGGGGAACCTAAGGGTCGGAGACCAGGCGAGGAAAAGAGCAAGGCCAGGCGTGAGCGGCTTAGTATAACCAGCGTCACCATTTCACGAGAACTATCCCTTTATCTCTGTGGCGGCCAGAGAGGTCTCAGGGCCACTTAGAAAACAGCCTGGGTGTACGGGAGGGGCGGCCTTCTCTCCGCCCTCTGATTGGGCCCGCGTACGCAGACCGGGCTCTCCCATTGGCGAGCGGTGCTGTCAGGTGGACAGGCACTCTCAAGGAGCTTGCTGGGAGTTGTAGGCGACGTTTTCCAGGCTCGGGAGCCCTCCATCGAGGCTGCATCTCCACTGCAGGTGTGAACCCGCGAGGTGCCTCTCGGCCTCGGGAGCTTATTTTAGTCCCGAAATGCCCCAGGCCTAGCCGGGCGGGTTACAGGAACTCCTGCGACTGCTTAGCTTCTGGCATTTTCCGGGGGTGAGGGGGCCTCGGACTCTGGTTCTGGGGACCAGTTAGACTGCTGAGCCTAGGTCTAGGATTCGGGGCTTCTTTCGGCCTGCCCTCTGGGGCTACACTCTCGCTTCCTGCAGCGCGAGAAGCTTTTGTTTCACCCGTTTGAGGGAAAAGTGTAGATGACCAAAGGGATTAAGTATTTGTCACCCGGAGTGCTACATTTGACCGCTGCCCCCCACCCAGTACTGGGGATGGAACCCAGGGCCCCTCTCATGCCAGGCAAATGCTGTACCACTGAGCTGCACCCCCAGCCCTGACCGCTGTATTAATCTAGGAGGCACCTGACTGGTCACAATGGGATAGGCGGAGTTGTCAATTAGGGACAAGCCCTTTGTGGGCTCACCAACTAATTTAGGAAGAAAAGACACACCTGGCACCTTTAGCGTTATACTTTGGTCTCCTTAAAGTGTTCTTACCAGGGATCTCTTTCAGTCTCCTGGGGGCTTTGCTGCCCCTAGGATCTAGGACTCTTACCTCCAAAATTCCAAAAATGGTAACATGCCGCTCCATACCCTCCACCTGTTATCATTATCTCCAGTCAGTTAAGCCTGTGGCATGTGCCAGTCTGTCTCGCTGCTTTCTTTGTTCATGACCTTCCCTGCTTGATTTGACCCTATGGACAGCTGTTTCGTTTGATGCCTTCATTATACTACAGATTTCACACTATAGACATAGTGCCTGGAGCCTAACTAAGCTTTTAAAAATAAGAAAGCTGGGGATGGGGGGGTCAAGTCTCCAAAATATGAAAAGAAAGTCAAAATTGAAATGTTTGACTATTTCTAAAATATGCCAGACTGGGGATGAGCTCAATAATAAAGCACGTGCCTAGCATGTGTGAGTCCCTGGGTGCCTTCCCCAGCATTGCAAAAGAAAGAGGGGCAGGTAGGAGGTCTCATTTGGTTTGGCCTTCATTGGGAGGGTCCTCAGATCTAGTTCTAGCTGCATAATAAGTAAAATATCACACGTCAACGAGCCAAACACCACTTTTATATAAAAAGTACATGTAATTTCCAATGTGCACATGCCTACGAAGGTGTTAAAATAGTTCTTACCTGGATTTCTTCGGCCTCTTGTCCTCCTCACCTACCCTGATTCAGAATTTGCTTTCTGCACTCCAGTAGCTGGAGTTAGTCACGAAAACTGTGTGGACTTGTGTTTGCTATATATTCTTGCTCTGAACTTCACCTCTACCCTCCAGGATGCTTGGCTATACTTTGATCCATCTCTTATTCATACTGTATTACATTTCCTATGGTAGGTGTGCCAAGCTTCTCTGGGTTAAGAAGTGCTTTATAATTTACATGTGCATTATGTCATTTAATCTTCTAATAACTTTGGGAGGAAACTGAGTCTCAAAGAGGTCTGGTGGCCAGCCCAAGATAACACATCTGGGGCTCAAACACAATCATATGATGTTAGTCTAAAATTCTACCCCAGCCACCTCTACCCTTTCCTTCTCGGCTTCTTAAGCATCAACTCACACACACGCTCTGCAGCTAACTACCTTCAGTTGAGTGAGAAAATGCAGCTATCTGGAGAACTCTTTCACCTTTTCACTTAAAAATTTTCTCCTCCTACCTTTCCTGATTGCTTTTCTTCTATTCCAAGGTTAGGTCTTTGTTCTTTTTTTTTTTTTTTGGTACTGGAAAGTGAACCCAGAGGCATTCTACCTCCAGCTGCACCCACAGCCCTATTTTATTCCATTTTACTTTTATCTTTTTGAAATGGGGTCTTGCCTAGGTTTCTGAGAGTCTCGCTATGTTGCTGAGGCTGGTCTCGAACCTGTGATCCTCCTGTCTCAGTCTCCCAAGTACTGGAATTACAGGCATGCGCCACCACGCCTCGCATGACCTTTGTTCTTTACTCAACCTTTTCTGGCTCTGCAAAACCTTGTTTCTTCTACATTTTTAATCAGTCCCTTACTAACGTGCTTTTTTCCTGCCAAGAATTTATGATCACATCCTAAAGGGAGAAACGGATCCTCCCTTAACCCAGCTCCCCTTCAACTTCATTAACTTTGATGACTCTCACCAATGTATTTCTCAAAAGAGTAGTCTCTCTCTCTCTCTGCTTTCATCATTATCATTATCACCACTCATCTATTTCTTCCCTCTTTCCTGTTGAAATGTTTCTTATAGATCATGAGTGATCATGTTGCTGGAATTTTCTCAATACACAATCTCTTGGATATTCATCATCGTTATGTGCTTCCTCATCTTTAAAACTTGCTTCCTAGCCAGGCGTGGTGGCGCACGCCTGTAATCCCAGTACTTGGGAGGTTGAGACAGGAGGATTGCAGGTTCAAAGCCAGCCTCAGCAACTTTATGAGGCTCTTTCAGCAACTTAGCGAGATCCTGTTTCCAAATAAAAAATAAAATAGGGCTAGAGGTATAACTCAGATATAGAATGCCTCTGAGCTCAACCCCCAGTACCACAAAAAAACCCACAAAACAACAACAAAACACTTGCTTTCTAAGATTTCTGCAATGCTCTATTCTCTTGGTCTTCTAATCTCTTGGGGCTGCTCTCCCACTCTCCTTCCTTTTTAGTTCCCCTTCCTCCATCTTATCCTCTACCTTTATATATATATATATATATATATATATATATATATATATTCCCTTTTATGCAGTTGCTCCTAGATTCACACTCCAGTACTGACCATTCCCTGGAGCTTTTGTTATAACCATTTATTATAAGCCTCTCAGCCGGGTGTGGTGGCGCACACTTGTAATCCCAGTACTTGGGAGGCTGAGACCGGAGGATCCATGTTTTCGACCAGCCTCAGCTACTTAGTGAAGCCCTCCGCAACTTAGTGAGACCCTGTTTCAAAATAAAGAATAAAAAATCGGGCTGGGGGAGTAGCTCGGAGGTAGAACACCCCTGGGTTCAATCCCCAGTACCACACCAAAAGAAAAAACCAAACCTCTCAAATGTATCCCTATCACCTTAATCCCTATTTTTGGGGGGAGTGCTGGGGATTGATCCCACGGCCTTGGGGGCACTAGGCAAGTGTTCTACCACTGAGCTACATCCCCAGCCTAACCCCTATACATCTTAAACTTCATTGAACTTTTTGCTTATTAAACTGCACTGTCTGAATTTTCCTATTTCATTCTCCCAGAGTATCATCATTCTCCCTTCCCTCCAGCTTGAAACATTATAGTACTCTTGGCCTCCGTTATCTTCTTCCATATCCAGGCAGGCACCAGTCTCTTTCCATTCTCATTGCCAGCACCTAACTGCATACAATTTTTAAGATGGTACAGGACTTTATCACCCACCTCAAGTATCACAATAGTCTCAGTGATCCTTGTAATTGCTCAAATTCGATCTTCTAAAAAATTGTTAAAACATGGGGCAAGTCAGTCTTCATTGTACAATCTTCAATAGCTCTTTATCTTCATAAGATAATATCTGGATTCCTTTATAGATTCATAAAACCGACTTTTGAGTATTCCCTAAACATTGCCAAGCACATTTCTTGATCCTTGCCAATTTGTACACAGCATTCTCCTACATTTATTAGTTAAGCCCACCTTTCCTTCTATGTTAGGCCTGCTTCACTCTACCTCCTCAAAGCTTTCCCTGTTATTTCAAGACTCCAGATTTGAGCTCTAATAGCTCTTTTGCCTATATTGTTCACTTTGCAGTTTGTGCTACCTTGTAGTTTATTTTATGTATATGTGTGTGTGTGTGTATATATATATATATATGTGCATTTGTATATATTTATAACATGCATATATGCTGTATATATTGTGTGTAGATATATGCATAATTCATGCATATGCATATGTAGTCTCTGTCTCTCTGTTAAGATGAAAACCCCTGGCAACCTCTTCTCTACATAGTAGGCATTTGGTGAAGACCTGGGTATTTTGTTTTGTCTTTGTCTTGTTTTGTTTTGCTTTTTTGGTACTGGGGATTGACCCCAGGGATACTCTACCTCTAAGCTACACCCCAGCCCTTTTTAAAATTTCTTTTGAAACAGAGTCTTGCTAAGTTGCTGAAAGTCTCTCTACATTACTGAGGCTGACCTCAAACCTGCAATCCTCTTGTCTCAGCCTCCCAAGTACTGACATTATAGGCGTGCACCACCACACCCAGCTAAGACCTTTTTTTGATGAGGCAGAAAAATGGTGATCTCAAATAGAGAACAGGACCATAGTCTAACAATCGTTTTGTGGTATTGGTTGAGATTATGGAATGAGAGAATTTGTCACGGATGCTCCTTTCTCAGAATGAGTTCAGTGTCTTGCTGCAGGCTCACACATTGCTCCATCTGTCTGGGGACTCGAGACAGTAAATAGTTACAGAGAACTACAAGAGCCATGATACCAGAGGACAAGACTGATGAAAGTGACCAGGTCTATCAGAGGTCTAAAAGGTTTCAGCTTACCCCTGTTGCCCAAGACAGGGAAGATACCAAAGTCAAGAAATCCAGGAAAGGAGGATGACTCATCAGGAAATCAGGCAGACCTGGCTTGCAGACTTTGATTAGTCACACCAGACACTGAGTGAATGTATGGGAAGGAAACCATGTATTCTGTTAGACTTATCTATGGCCACCACGCCTGTTTCTCTCAGTCACTATCCCTTTTCCTCCTTTATTTCAAAGGAAGGAGAATCCTTTTTCCAGAAACTGGTGCTCTGATGTCGTTTCCTCTCTCTCTTCTGCCTTCATCCCCTCCTTTCTAGTGGATCTTTCTTTCATCTCATAGTCATGCTTACATCTCTTCTTCCACTCTGTACTCCCCTATAGCTCCCAATTGCTCTTTCTCTCTCTCTGTCTCTGTCTCTGTCTCTCTCTGTCTCTGTCTCTCTCTCTCTCTTTTTTGCGGTACTGGGGATTGAACCCAGAGGCATTCTACCTCCAAGCTACACCCCCAGCCCTATTTTTTATTCTTTATTTCGAAACAGGGTCTCACTAAGTTGTGGAGGGCCTCACTAAGTAGCTGAGGCTGGCTGGGAACCTGCAATCCTCCTGTCTCAGCCTCCCAAGTACTGGGATTATAAGCGTGCACCACCACAGCTGGCTTGCTCTTTCTCTTTATATTCAAGGCTCTTGAAGAGAATTGTCTACACTTGCTTCTCCAGTTCTTTTCCTTGCATTTTATAGCAGTCTGACATTTGCTGTCACCATCCCTCTGAAATTGATTTTGCCAAAGTCAGCGACAGCTTCTTATTTTTCTAAATCCAACAGATACTTTTCAGTTTTTATCTAACTGAATGTTTATAGCTTTTGACACAGCTTTCTTCTACTTGAAACTTTCTCCTTCCTTGGTTGTCATGCACTCTTCCTGACTTTCCTCTACCTCCCACCCCTCTGATTACTCCTCTTTTTCTCTACAGTGCAGGAATTCTTCCACTTGGCTCTTAAATGTTGCTATTTGCCAGGATCCTTAGCCCTCCTTTTTTTTTTAAATCCTCTTCATCCTCCCTTGATCACTGTGGTTTTCGAGGTGATGTATATAAGGCACCAGTCCACTCATTGCATGAGGGCTCTTTTTACTGTTATCATTATTACTTTCATCACATCTCTGGATTCACTCTTTTGTTTCCATCCCCCTCCCCCACCTAAGTTCAAATGTTTATACTTTGTCTGGTTTCCAGTTGGTGTCCCTAATTCTAACCCATTATCTATTTTTTTTTTTTTTTGGTACCGGGGATTGAATGCAGGGGCGTTCTACCTCCGTGCTACACCCCCGGCCCTATTTTTTATACTTTATTTTGAAACCGGGTCTCATGAAGTTGCAGAGGGCCTCACTAAGTAGAGAGAGACAGAGACAGACAGACAGACAGGGAGACAGAGAGAGAGAGAAAGAGAGAAAGAGAGAGAGAGAGCGCTGAGGCTGGCCGCGAACCCGGATCCTCCGGTCTCCACCTCCCAAAGTACTGGGATTACAAGCGTGCACCACCACGCCCGGCGACTAACCCATTATCTATAATCCTGTCAGTGATCTTCATGGAATTTCAATTTGACATGCTTCTTCTTCAGAACCTTCATTTACTTGTCAGATATTCTTTGGGCACCTGGGATATGTTTTCCCCAAATGTTTTCATTGGCTTGCTTTTCACCAGAATAGCAAGTTCCATGAGGACATGGACTTTTGACTATGTGTCAGGCAGTAGAGATACATCATTGTTAGAATAAACAAAAATCCCAGCTTTCATGGCATAACTTATCTTCTCATAGGGTAAATCAGCCAATAAACAGTAAATGTCAAAGCCACACAAACTGTATGCAGTGTATTAGAAAATGAGAAGTGTCACGGGGAAAAAATGAAACGGAGCAAGGAGCATCTGTAGGACAAGGTGGGGGCGTTGCCATTTAGATGTAGTGATCAAGCTAAATATCATTGCAAAGGTGGTATTTGAGCAAAGACTTGAAAGCAAAGGAGTGACCTATGCAAATGGTTTGGGGAAAAGTAGTTCAGACAGGGAAGAAGTCTGTGAGGGCTGAGAGAAGGGCAGGCTAGCCTGTTGGAGCAATGATTAGGAGGCTAGTGGGACAGAAACAGCATGAACGAGGGGACTTGTGTTCAGGATAAAATTCCACATCTTCGAGTGACATGAGCCTCCCTCTGCAGCCCTGCCCACTCTTCTCTGCCTAATTAATTCCTACCCATTCTTCAAAGCTTAGTTTAGACATCAACTTCTTTAGGAATCCTCCATCTACCGAGTCTTGTACTTGGTAGTGACCTCTACCAAGCTTTTAACATTCTGCACCTCAATTTTCTATTTGCTTGTCTAATTCTTCCCTCTGGTCTCACTACACCCCTCCCCTCCTGCACTGAAACTCTTAATCATGAGATCATGTCTTATTTTTGCATCCCTAATGCAGGGCACGATGTCAGAAACACAATATGGCTTAATAAATGTTTGATGATTGAATAAATGACTGATATTCATGTTTCATTTCTAAGTAACTTATCATAATGACAGGACAAGCAACCAGAGAAATTTATTGCTTGTTTCAAATAGATCACTTTTGCCTTCTGACTAAACGGTCTGTTTCCTAAAACACAGAATCTTTAGTGCCATCTAGTGGAAGTTGCTACAGTAAAAGCTATACTAATAAAAGCTTGAAAAGTGTTTGCTTCTGTGTTATTTTTTAAATTTTGAACTGAGAGGGAAAAGGAAAGGCTTGCGTAGGATTCAGGACACGATGCATTATGGCTATTTTGACTTGTATTTAGAAATTCACCGTACCCTGAGATTATTCTGATCATGAGATCTAAGTGTAAATAGTCCCTCATAACTGATACTTTGTAATCAATGGGCAACTCTTCAAGTTTGAGAAGGTAAAGATAAAATAGCTAGAATAATGTGAGCTTTGGAGCTCTCTTTGTATAACTGTTTTTAGGTCTGACTAGCGCTACCCAAGACATATTATCACTTAACTATCTACCCTTTTAGAAAAAAAAAACTCCACTGTCTTAGATAAGATTTTTAACTCTTCTCACTTGACTCCTGGTTGTTTGGCAAATGGTCTGCCCTGACCCCAGATGTTCTACAGTTAGCATTGTCAGGAAACTACAATTTTAGTTGGTTTGATATAAATATAAGTAGTTCTTAAACTATTTACATTTTATTGCACACTTTATTCATCTCTTTCTGTGAACTCCCTTTTCTATGTTTATCACATAATAAAGCTCATTATTAACATTTTTTGAAACAAGTGTTTTACAAGGCATTTGTTGCAATATATTAATATATTTTATTTTTAAAATGTGGATAAATGCTTTGTGATTATATTATTTTTGCATAAATTTATCTTCCATACAAAGCATACATAATTAATTAACACGGGCAATAATATAAAGAAAATAGCACATTTGGAGATTGGATTTCATACTGCATATGGCGATAATGCTCATGATTAAAATTAGAGAAGCAGTTGTGGAGTGCTCATGCTGTTATGTTAAAGAATTGGTCATAAAAGGCATGTTCTGTGCTGTTGGTAATATTGCATTATAACTTAACACACTATTTTTTCCTCTTAGGATTCCTTCATTACTTGTATTTAATAAACATGTCAACTTTCAAGATTAATCACGAACATTTTGGCTTAAAGGGACCTTTTTTTTCCTGAAATGCGTTTGCCCCAGATGTCTCTGTGGCTTGCTTCCTGCCAAAATGGTAAGCCAATGAGAGCAAGGACTATTATCTGTTGACTTCTCCATTATTCCCAGTATCTAGATGTATGTCCATACCATAATGGAGCTCAATAAATAGCTATTAATTTAATGTATGAAAACCTGAGGCACAGTAAGGTAAAGGCATTGTCTTAAGATCACAAATTAAATTACTGCAGAATTAGGGCAAGGATGTACATTTTCTGACTCCTGCTCCATCGAGTGGTTCAACATAACACCTTATCTTTAACCAGTACTCTTTTAGATCCAGGCACCTGTGGCCCCTGCCCTGGGTTTTTGCTTTGAAGGAGCCCATCTGGCCCTTCTTTAGCCACACCCCTTCTCATAGACCAGGGAATTCCAAGAGTGATCTCTCCCCGCTCGTCCCACCTCCACACATTCTAGACTAGTTTCTAGCTGCCTGGGATTCCCCAAATTCCTTGACACATAAGCCCATTTCCAGAGCCTAGGCAGGCCTCTCCCCAGGATAGCCTGAAGGATAACTGTGTGCACACCTCACCCTCAGGAGTGGTGAAAGATAGCTATTGAGGATGGTGGACCTTGATCAAGCCTTTTGGGGTATTCACACTTATGTATTTGAGCCCCCCTGGAAGGGAAAGAGATGGAAGGCAGGTCATAGGATGGGTGCCTCTGTCTTCGTGCCCCTGACCCTCAAATATTAGGGGCAGCCTGCCTCCTATAATAAATCTAGTTTCCCCCATGTATTTAGTGTCATTTAAACCAACCCTAAGTGAACACTTATATTGTACTAAATACTGTGCTGAGTATTTGCAAATGTATTATCTCATTTAAATGTTATCCTTACAATAGAAGGCTCAGAAGTGACTTACTCAAAGAGCATACAACTGATAAGATAAATGCATAACCAGTGTCCTCAGTAAGTGTTCTATACTTACCAAAATACATGTGTGTGCATGTGTTTGTGTATGTATAGATATATATGTGTATGGATATGTAGTTAGCCTTCTGTATATGTGGGTTTAACATCTGTAGATTCAACCAACTATAGATTGAAAATCTTCATTTAAAAATTGCATCTGGCCAGGTTTAGTGGGGTATGTCTGTAATCCCAGCTACTTGGGAAGCTGAGGCAAGAGGATTGCAAATTTGAGACCAGCCTGAATAACTTAATGAAACTCTATCTAAAAAACAAAAAAGGCTGGGGATATAGGGATATAGCTCAGTGGTAGAGCACCCATAAGTTCAATCTCCAATACCAAAAAAATAAATAAATAAATAAAAATCTGTACTGAACATGTAAAGATTTTTTTCTTGTTCTTTTTCCCTAAACAATACAGTATAACATATATTTATGTTGTGTTAGGTATTATAAATAATATAGAGACGATTGAAACAGGAGGATGTGCCTAGGCTATATGACACTGTATGCAAGGCATTTGGGTATCTGCATATTTTAGTATCTGTGGGGAGTTTTGGAACCAATCTCCCATGATACCAAAGGTGTCTCTGTGCTGTGTGTGTGTATCCATGCATACATATATACACACATACATATATTTTCATGGAGAAAATTATAAGTGTTTGATAAAAGCATGTGGACATTTGAAAGAGTATAAGCAAACAGTAAATCTCACATGTGAGGTCCCAAGTCAGAGACAAGCAGTTAATGTTGTTGCTGTTAAAAATGCTCATATAGGGCTGGAGATGTAGTTCAGTGGTAGAGCACTTGCCTAGCATGTGTGAGGCCCTGGGTTTGATCCCTAGCACCACAAAAAGCCCATATATTTTAAATTATCATGAATGATTCTTAAACATTTTTATTTGGGAAACTTTAGATATATGATATATAAAAGTATAGGGAAAAGTAAAATGAACGCCCAAGTACCTAGAAGTCACCTCACTAGTAAACAGTATTTGTTTGTTATTCTTGTTTAATACACTTCCCTGTTATTATTATTTTCTTTGCTGGAATATTTAAAGCAAATCCCAAATATCATGTCATTTTATTAAATTATGTTAAAATTATATTAAGATACTTAGATTTAGATGTAAAGATGGAAAATATTTTGAATTTTTTATGAAGACTTCTTAACTTTAAAAATCCCACTGCTAGGTGTGGTGGTGCACACTTG
>PVJS01002589.1:65430-83250 GCA_004027185.1 Glis glis
AAAAAAAAAAAAAAAAATCCAGTGGGTGTGGTGGTGCATGCCTGCAATCCCAGTACTTGGGAGGATCACAGGTTTGGGGCCAGCCTTATCAACTTAACGAGACTCTGTTTCAAAATTTAAAAAATAAAATAAGAGTGGGGGTGTAGCTCAGAGGTAGAATGCCCCTGGGGTTCAATCCCCAATGCGGGAAAAAAAAAAGTCAGTCTCTAAAAATATCATATACCAGCCAGGGTGCTGTGGCTCATCTTGTAATCCTAGAACTTGAGAGGATGAGACGGGAGGATCACATTTTGAGGCCAGATTCGGCAACTTAGAGAAACCCTCACAACTTAGTGAGACCCTGTTTCAGAATAAAAAAAAAAAAGGGTGCTAAGGCTTGGAGCTAGACTGCCCTTGGGTTCAATTCCCAGTACCCCCCAAATTTTTTTCATATACCAATTTTATTTAATTTTTGAAATCTCCTCCATTTCAAAGAGGATTCAGGTGGGAGTTAGGCATTTAATAATAATTTTTGTGACTATCAATACAACCTATATGCATGCACATACCTATAAATGTCATGCCATTCATGTCATATCATTTTCTTTGCAGGATTCTGTAAACTGCACCTTTTTATTTTACACTTTCTTTTTATTTATTTATTCATTCATTTTTGATACTGGGAATGGAACCCAGGGGCATTCTACCTCTGAGCTACACCCCTAGCCCTATTATTTTATTTTGAAGCAGGCTCTCACTAAGTTGCTGAGGCTGGCCGCGAACCTGCGATCCTCCTGTCTCAGCCTCCCAAGTACTGGGATTACAGGCGTGCGCCACCATGCCCAGCTACTCAGACCACTTTCTATTGCTTCCTTTCCCTTCTTATGGAAGAGCTATTGGAAATGGTAAGCAAATAAATGCCTTTTTTCCTTCCTTCTCTGAGTGATAAAGCCTGAAAACGTTGAATATAAAAGGACAGACTGAATTACTGTAGTACCTTTTCTCATTCGAATGACAGCTAGCTTTTCTGAGCAAAAGTGCATCCACATTTTGGTAATAGCATCGAGAGCATGAGTAGATTATAACATATCACGGCGCATAGAGAAGTCTATACATTAGTTCCAGGAATGTCGCTAGGAAATATAAATAATGTTCCTAGTTGCAAGGAAATATAAATAATCCCCTCCTACTGAGGCAGAGCCTTGTTATATATTTCTATATTGGCAGAAACCATTTTTAAGTACCTGTTTCTTTAAGTAGCATTGAAATCTGCACCGCACTTTAATAAATTTTTCATTTATTTGCACAGTACGTGGGACCTGAAAGCTCTTTTCCCTGTTTAAATGAGTAGTACATGGTGTTCTCAGGAAATTCTTTTGTAACAAAGATCTTTCTTCAGCATCCCATGTCCCTCTGTTACAGTCGTGTGGAGAAAATGTTCGGAGCGTTACCGTCGTCTGGAGCGCTGGATTGGGGAGGGTGGGGCACAGGGATAATGCTCCTGAATATGTGTATTTGAGGAGCCAAGAGGCAGCAATCTAGGTGAAAAGAAGGTTTGGAGACTTGTTCGGAAGCTGCTTTTGCAGAGCAAACGCACTTTTTCTTTTTCCTCATCTGTATCCAAATGTGGCTTGGAGCAATGCTGTTAGAAGTTGTGGGGTAGGAAGAGTAGACGGTGGGTAAAGTTCCTCCCAAGGCATCTCCACCTGCGCTGTCCAGTATGGGAGCCCTTAGCCCCATGTGGTGTGTGTGTGTGTGTGTGTGTGTGTGTGTGTGTGTGTGTGTGTGTTTTACTGGGATTTGAACCCAATGCATTCAAAAATAAAGCATAAAAAAATAGGGCCGGGGGTGTACCGGGTCTCACGAAGTTGCGGAGGGCCTCACTAGGTAGAGAGAGAGAGAGAGAGAGAGAGAGAGAGAGAGAGAGAGAGATCACGCACACATGCACGCTGAGGTTGGCAGCGAACCCAGATCCTCCGGTCTCCACCTCCCAAAGTACTGGGATTACAAGCGTGCGCCACCACGCCCGGCTATTTTGTTGCCTTCTACAAAGGGCTTCTCTTCTAGGGCTTGCCTGCCTTGATGTGTTCCCTGGGCAGCTCACACACTACTTGGGATTGCCAGGCTTCTCCCCTTCTGTGTTTCCACCCCCAAATGAGAATTAAGTCAATTAAGTCATTTGGTCAGGACTAGGTGATTGATTAATCCGCTATACTGGGCTCTCTGGAACATATGAAAATATGCCCAGGTGGCTTGTCTACAACAACCAAAATTTCTTAGAAGAGATGAAACAGAGCATTAGGAGTTAAAAACTTTTTTTGTTTCAACACTTAGCATTTTTTACTTTACATTTATATAAGTGATTAATATATTGTTTCTAAAAATGAATTGAAATAGTAGTCATTCAATTATAATCTGTTTTATTCCTGTTTTGTAATAGATCAGTTTGTCTTCTACATTCTCAATGGGAGCAATATTGCTTCTAAATGAACACGAATTGGTTCTTACCATATCAAAATGTGCGTGTGTGTGTATTTACATATATATATCAAACCCAAATATACAGTGTATCTGTGGATTAAAGAGAGGGGCAATTAGGGAAATTTTTCTAGAAATGTTTCTTAGGGGTTTGGCTGTGAATGGTTGACAAACACTGGTTAATGTGTACTAACCATTCACTTGTTATAAGTGTGCACATAATAACTGAACTTCTAAGTTTAGATCAATTAAAGCTGGGTGTGGTGGCACACGCCTGCTGTAATCCCAGTTCTAGGGAGCCTGAGACAGGATTGTAGATTCGAGGCCAACCTCAGCAATTTAGCGAGACCCTGTTTCAAAATAAAAAATAAACTAGAACTGGGGGTGTAGCTTGGAGGTAGAATGTCTCTGGGTTCAACCTTCAGTACCAAAAGAAAAAATATAGACCAATTAATCTTCAAAGATTCTTAAGGAGGGAGAGGAGTATAGAAGAAGAATATACAAAGATTTAAATTTACAGGTTGGTGGAGAGGGAGCAGCTAAGGAGTGTTAAAAACATCACCAATTGTTAACATTTTCCCAAATTCATTTCTCTCTCTCTCTCTCTCTCTCTCTCTCTCTCGTATTATCTTGGTGGCAAGTATATAGGTATTGCACTATCTTCGTTTGGGGGGGTACTGGAGGTTTAACCCAGTGGCATTCTACCTTTCTACCTCAGAGCTACACATCCAGCCCATTTTATTTTTTATTTTGAAACAGGGTCTTACTAGGAGAGTCTCACTAGGTTGCTGAGGCTGGTCTTGAACCTGTGTTCCTCCTGTCTCAGCCTCCCAAGTACTGGGATTATAGATGTACGCCACCATGCTTGGCTTATTGCACTATCTTTTAAAATATTTTCTTTTTGGTACTGGGGATTGAACCCAGGGTCATTCTATGTCAGAGCTATACTCCTAACCCTTTATATTTTTTTGTATTGAAATAGTCTCACTAAGTTGCTAAGGCTGGTCTCAAACTTACAATCCTCCTGTCTCAGTCCCCCAAGTACAGGCATGCATTAGCATGCCTGGCTTATTGTACTATCTTTTAAAATGTTTTATAAGTGTGAACAATTTCAAAGTAAAAATTGGGGTAAAATGCCATCCACCATCCTACACACCCTGTCTCTACCCACCATTGTACTCCAGTTCTCCCATGGGGCCCTACAGAACCACAGTTTCTCTCGCCTCTAGCCTTTTGATTTATTGCCCCTCTATATCATCTGGCCTCGCCCTTCATTCTTCGCACACAGCCTTGGCCTGGATAACCCCCAGAAGTCTTTCAGTTTCACTTCCTCTAGGAAGCTTTCCATGACCATCTAAATCTATTCATGTCTAGGTTAAGACTCCCAAATATATTCCCTTTGTTATAATTATCCTCACTATGCCTTTATCGTATGGTGTTACACTTGCACATTAAACCTGCCTGTCTTGGACTATGAATTCTTTAAAGACAAGCATTGTTAGCCGGGCGTGGTGGCACAAGTTTGTAATCCCAGTACTTTGGGAGGTGGAGAACGGAGGATTCGGGTTCGTGGCCAGCCTCAGCTCTCTCTCTCTCTCTCTCTCTCTCTCCCTGTCTCTCTCTCTCTCTCTCTCTCTACTTAGTAAGGCCCTCCGCAACTTCGTGAGACCCGGTTTCAAAATAAAGTATAAAAAAAATAGGGCCGGGAGTGTAACGTGGAGGTAGAATGCCCGTGGGTTCAATCCCCGGTACCGCAAAAAAAAAGACAAGCATTGTTATTTCTTCATTTCTGTCCTCTGCTGCTACCACAAGGCATCTCACAATATTTATTTAATAAAGCAGTAATTAAGAATTTTTAATGAGATGCATAGTTGTTTTATATAATTCCACTGAAAAGGAAAAATAAGAAAAAGGAAGAAAAAACAAAGAAAACCTTGATGTTTTATTTGGCTCATAAAACTTTTCTGCTGGTAACAGTATTTCAGATTAGACTTTTATAAAATATTAAATAGCTCCCAGATCCCCATTATTGCCCTTGTAAAATATACCTTGGTGAAATATACCTGACAATCACAGGGAAATTTGTCTGGTTGTTTCTTGCAGCTCCGGCGGAGCTCAGTTCCTGCGTTTATAGCGTTTTGTGGGAGTGAGTACAGGGTAGGGAGAGAGGGAAGGTGGAGTGGGAAGGATACGAAGATAAAAAATAAGGAAGTTGTTTTTCAGATTTGGGGAGTTTAGTGAGAGACACAGACTCGTGGGTGGTACTGATAGCTATTCCGTACCTTCATATCTCTTTTTTTGTAGTTTACAATGCAATTTCACATTGTTTATTCTTCACAAAAGCCCTGTGAGGCGGATACTGTTAGCCCCATGTGTTAGCTTTCCATCGCTGTGACAAAATGCCTGAGGTAATCAAGGAGGATTTATTTTGATGCGTGGTTTTGGAGGTTTCAGTCCATGGTCACTTTTCCCCGTTGTTTTGGGCCTGTGGCAGCACAGCGCATCATGGTGAGAGCACGTGGCGGAGGAAGTGTGTTTACCTCACGGCATTTGGAAGGCCAAAACAGAGAGAGAGAAAGGGGCTGGGGGTCCCAGGATCCCCTTTGAGGGCATGCTCCCGATGATCTAACTTCCTTCCTCTAGGCCCCACCTCCTAGGGGTTCCATCACTTCCCAATAGCACCACAAGCTGGTGACCAAGCCTTGAGCAAATGGGTTTTGGAGGGACCTTTAAGATCCAAACCATAACATCCCATTTCTTTTTTTTTTTTTTTTTTTTTTGCAGTACCGGGGATTGAACCCAGGGGCGTTCTACCTCCGCGCTACACCCCCAGCCCTATTTTTTTATACTTTATTTTGAAACCGGGTCTCACGAAGTTGTGGAGGGCATCACTAGGCAGAGAGAGAGAGAGAGAGTAAGAGAGAGAGAGAGCTGAGGCTGACCGCGAACCCAGATCCTCCGGTCTCCGCCTCCCAAAGTACTGGGATTACAAGCGTGCGCCACCACGCCCGGCTCATAACATCCCATTTCAAGGATGATGTTAGTATAAGCCAGAATGTGCTATGAAAGAGCACATTCTTGTTTTCTAGACTTTAGGCACTTTCCCCATATCTAGAGATCACCAACTTAAATCTATAGCTCTTTACCAAATTCAGCACCTCTTCTTTATAAAATTATGTAGGTACACCGGGCATGGTGGCGCACGCTTGTAATCCCAGTACTTTGGGAGGTGGAGACCGGAATCCGGGTTCGCGGCCAGCCTCAGCTCTCTCTCTCTCTCTCTCTCTCTCTCCCTCTTTCTTTCTCCCTGTCTCTCTCTCTCTCTCTCTCTCTACTTAGTGAGGCCCTCCGCAACTTCGTGAGACCCGGTTTCAAAATAAAGTATAAAGATAGGGCCAGGGGTGTAGCGCGGAGGTAGAACGCCCCTGGGTTCAATCCCCGGTACAGCAAAAAAAAAAAAAAAAAAAAAAAACCACAAAAAAATTATGTAGGTACAAACCCAGACTGCAACTTCACCTTTGATCAGCAAGAACTATTGTCTAAGGAATGATATTCAATCAATGATGATTGAAAAATCTCCAAATGAAATGTGAGGGATTAGGTAAAGTTCATTATTATTATTATTATTATTATTTAGAAAAACAATAGCAAATCTTTAGTTACATAATTCTATAAATTTACTCAACACAAAGGTTATGATAGCAGTTATATAAAATCTGTGTGCAAATGGGTGGAGACTAGAACATGCACAGGCATGATCATCATTATTAGAGAGATGGATTTAGGAGTATTTTTGTCGATAAAATTAAAAATTATCAGCATTTTTTAGTGCATGTATATCTCCAAGTTTCTATGCACATTAATTAAGGAAAGATGAGAAGCACCTGTCTTGAATCCTAATAGATTCTTGACTTATTTAGGCCACTAGCTGAGTAGTTCTTTTCCCTCCGTCTTCCCATCTCCTCCCAGCAATGTGCATAGCACCTGCCAGAATTACTGTATCAGACCAGCCACCATGCCGCATTGACCCGGGAAGGACTTGTTCTGTTTCTCAGCTTCATCACTCCTCTATTTTGAGCTAGGCCTAATGGATGCTTGCCTTTCTCCTCCTGAAGCAGATTACTTGTATTCCCACTGTGCTCAAAAGGAAAGTTCTTGGATCACAAATTGAAAGTCAAAATGCAGCTAGAGGTAGGAAGACCAGTTGAGATGCTGGGACAGATGTTCAGTTGAGTGCTGATGCAAATCTGAGCAGAGGCCTCCAGGCCTCTTCTTTCTGCACGTGGCAGGGAGCCAGCTCACCCTGCATGCGTGGCCACACCCATGTCACATGAGAGCTCTTATAGAAGTTGGTCATCTTTCGTGCTGCCTTTTCAAGTCCAGTGACATTTAGTCCAGTGAGGATTGCTGGGCCCTCCACACAGCGGCTGGTAGGGAGTTCTGATTATTTGTTTTCCTTGACTGGGCAGGTACACAACCGAAATGCCCTCAAAGCCTTGGCCAAATAGCCTAATACTTGCTTTGGGAGCTCCCTTTTCTAACAAGCATCATGGTTGCCTACTCTTCTTTTCCTACAAATATAATATAGAGTGTTACTGTGGGAAGGGTCTCTTTCTATTGGAATGGGGTTGGGGAGGACTTTCTCTACTGGAACACTCAACCCTAATGAGCCCAGTGCAGCTGTTCCCAGCCTAAGCACTATACCAAGAGCCCAGAGGTGTGCCCTGCTCCAACAAATCATTTGTTTTTCTCCAAATAAGCTCTTTTTTATATTTTCACCATGTACTACTGAAGGTGTGTCTGTGTCCCATTTGTCTGACTTTGACCAGCACACAGATGTTTTCAGTCTTCTGTTTTTTTTTTCCCCCCAGTCAAGGGTTTTAGTGGAAAGGAAGAAAAAAAAAGTTTCTTTCCTGATATCCCCAGGACAGGGAAAATCGTAATCTACCTCTAGCCCAAAGACAACCCTATTACTTGGCAATTTAGTCACATGGAACCAAACTGCCCCCTATGACTCAATTCTCCTCCTTTGAAGATTGGACCCACACTGGTTTTATTTTTCATCTTTTCATGCTCTGCGGTCTTTTGTAACATTTAAAATAGTAACCTGCAGTTTGGGGAGGCCATTAGCCAATGCAGTTCCCTTAACAGCATCGACCTGCTGAGCCAGCGTGCTCTAGTCTTCACGCGCCCTCTGACCTGTTTGAATCGGTGCTATTTGGACAAGGCTCTCTCTGTCGTATCCCAACTGTTCAAACATTAAACAGCTATTCTCAGTCAAACAGAGGAAAAAACAAAGCTGTTCATATCTTTCCTGTTATAATTCCTTTCTATTCCATTGCCCTGCCCAACACATATACTTAATAATAGCTGATTTGTATTAATTCCTTTTTACATGAAGTGTTGTGAACTAAATCATTCCCCATATTTATATGTTGAATTCATAACCCCGAGAATACCCAAGAATGTGACTGTATTTGGAAATAGGGCCTTTAAAAAGCTTAAATGCTATCATATGGGTGGGCTCTAATCTAATTATCTGATGTTCTTTAAGAAAAGGGAGAGACATCAGGTCAGGGGTGTGCTCACAGAGAAAAGGCTATGAGCACAGGCGAGAGGACAGCTGTCTGTGAGACAGAGACCTTGCTGATGCCTCGAGCTTCAACTTTCAGTCTCCAAAACGGGAAAAAATAAATTTCCATTGTTCAAGCCACAGTCTTGTTATGGCAGCCTTAACAAAGGAATCTGCTTTTTATGAATTATCTCATTTGATTGTCACAGTTACTAAATGAGGCAGATACTACTTAGACAGGGATTCTGATATAAATTTTGCCCAAAACTCAGAACAAAGCAAGAACTTTGTTCTGAGTACTTTGGGGCCTGTGATAGTCAATCTAGGTTGTCAACTTGACCTGATCTTGACACACCCAAGATTATGTGATTTGACCTTGAAAGTTGGTAAGTAGGATACTCTGGCTCATAAATTGGTGAGGTGGGGGGAAGAATTTAATAGAGCCAAACATTTTCCTGACACATATGTATCTTTATCTAGATTATCTATACCTGTGTGTCCTCCTTACTCATTACATTAGAGCAGCACAGGGTGGTGTCCTTAGAAAGAGTTCGGATGAGGTGTGCAATTTTACTGCCAGCCCCTTTGTGAGTCAGGGAAAGCCTGAACATTACTGAGGAATCATCTGCAGGGAGAGAGGCCTTCATCCCCACAGACAACTAAAGCTCTTCATGAGCAAAACTGGAAGCTCCTAATCAATACTCATACTTCAATGCCAATAATAACATGATAGCCAATATTTAATAATGTTTTTTTTTTGTGTGTGTGTATGTGTGTGTGTGGTACTGGGGATTGAACCCAGGGGCATTCTACCTCTGAACTACACCCCCAATCCTATTTTATTTTTTAATTTTGAAACAGGGTCCTGTTAAGTTGATGAGGCTGGCTCCAAATGTGTGATCATCCTGTCTCAGCCTCCCAAGTACTGGGGTTACAGGCATGCACTACCACACCCAGATTTAATAATGTTTTACACCTTATATAGCACTTTTATACATGCATGCACTCTTTCAGAAACATTACAGGTTGTGATAAATTTGGGTTTGAATTATGGTTAACCTATTGACTCTGTGATCATGGGTATTACTTAACTTCTCAGGACCTGTTTTCTTCTCTGTAAAATGGTGATGGTGATGGTGATGGTACTAAGGCTCAATGATACCTACCTTATAGAATGAGCATCGAATTAGAGAAATACCTACTATGATGTTTGACACATAGTAGGCACTCGATTTCCTTTCCTTCTATCAAGGTAGTTATTTGCTTCAGTGGACCTCATACTTCCACAATAGTAGTTTATATAGGTAAAACATTCTCTTCAAATATGTCTCATGTTACACAGTGATCTGTAATTCAGTGGTGAGTAAAGGTGGGAATGTTAAAAAGCATTTCTCATACAGAGGAAAATACACTGAATGATGTGTGCATGTGTTTGTATCACTTTGAATCTCACTATAATGTATAAGTATATTGCACCAATAAAAGTATTTTTAAAAAAGTATTTCCCACCTCCTCACTGAGAACCAGTCTGCACTGTCATACTCGAGTATTTCTGACTGGTTTGATATTTTTGTGAGACCTTATCCTTCATTCCTATTGCTTTATTTCAAGGAAGTAAAGATTTACTTCTATGGGAGAGCAATGCATTAAGCTAATGAAAAGGTATGTAGCTATTTGATATGTAGCAGGAAGTATCTTTTGGGGAGCTGGGGGTTTTTATGGAAAGAATAGTGGAAACATGGTGAATATTCAGGACCTAAAGAGAGTTGACTGGGAATCCTGTGTGTGTGTTTGTGTGTGTGTGTGTGTGTGTTTTACTGGGGATTGAACCCATGGACATTCTACCTCTGAACTACATCCCCAGCCCTATTTTATTTTTTCTTTTGAAATGGGGGTCTCACAAAGGGCTTCACTAGAAGGCCTTGCTAAGTTTCTGAGGCTGTCCTTGAACCTGTGATCCTCCTGTTTCAGCCTCCCAAGTACTGGGATGACAAGCGTGCACCACCATACCCGGTCAACCGGGAAAATTTCTTAAAGGGAAGTTCAGTGAAGCTGGGCATGGTGGTGCACACCTGTAATCCCAGTACTTGGGAGGCTAAGACAGGAGGATCGCAGGTTCAAGGCCAGTGCATAGTAACTTAGTGAGACCCTGTTTCAAAATAAAAAAAGGCTGAGGTATAGCTCAGTGGGTTCAATCCCCAGTGCCACAAAAAAAAAAAAAGAAAAAAAATGAAGGTGAGAGGAACCAAACACAGTTGTCATATTTTCTCATAAAGTCTTATTTAGTGGTATGTGACTT
This sequence comes from Glis glis, assembly GCA_004027185.1. NCBI lineage: Eukaryota > Metazoa > Chordata > Mammalia > Rodentia > Gliridae > Glis > Glis glis. The sequence goes on from PVJS01002589.1 coordinate 75,759, forward strand.
GGGTTCTTGTGCGGGTACCTTCTGCCCTGCACTAGAAAGTATGCTCTGACCTTGTTGCACATCCAGCCTTTCCTACCCTAAGTATAAGACCTGGTCTACTTGAGTCATATATGGCTACCTGAGACATCTCATCAAAGTCATATTAAGTGCCATAAAGTCCTAGAATTGTATCTGTCAAAATCTAACTAAATACTTCTCCCTGTAATGATATGTGAATGATTACCAGTAGAGTTTGATAACTGCAGATATGGAAGACCAGAGAGAAAAGAAATGGTCTCAGTCTGCCATGAACAGCTCATAGGCTAGATTAACTGAACATCACTTTTCGCTTGTTTTAAGGAAAGCATAGAGGACTAAAGTGTCCATCAAGCTCTTATTTGAAGTAATGTTTAGAGTTTTGGGCAAAGGACCTTACACTTGAAAATACTGAGAATACCTTTCAGGCCAGGAAATTATATTTGAACTGAAGAGAAAAGATAAAGCTGAAGGTGAAACTCGTGACTTTAGAAGAGTCAGCCAATAACATATCTGGTGCAGCCCTGTCTTCCCGCAGACAGGAGCTCCTAGAGTGATAACTACAGGCTTCCCTTCCCAGGCTGTGACAACAGCTCTAGCCCAGCAGACAGCACCAAGAACAAGCTTCCTAGGTAATATTTACTTGCCTCTCTTTTATAGAGAAAACTTCCAAAGGCTTCCTGGGTCCAGATCCTTATTTTGTCATCATCTTCAAGGGAGTCTAAGTGCACAACAATGGAAAAATAAAATGTGATTTTGTGCTAAATTGCATGTATAGGTTAAAGAGAATGAGATCACAGTGTGTTGGGCTACTCAGAGATAGTGTCATGGGGAAAGAATTTCTGCTGGATCTTGAGAGAAGGTGAAATTTAAAGAAAGATGGGAGAAAATGTGGCTATGCTTTCTGATAGCTTATTTTTTACTGATGATACACATATAGAAATTCCTGGAAAGGATTCAGCTGAAATAGTTTAGGCACATAGTCAGATGTTCTGAATTAGACCATCCAGGTGGATGTGTAGAGAGAGAGTAGGAATTACACCTATCAACAGTAGAACCAAAGCACACTACATATTCCATAGGGCAGAAACCTTATTATATAATAATGACCCCCTGTTCACCTCCAATTAACAATGCACAGATTGAGGTTATTGTGTACTTAAAACAAGTCTTCTTACAACCTGGGTATAGCTGGTAGCTTATACTTCACCTTGAAGTTTGACTTGTTCGTCCCCTCAAATGTGTTAATACTTCCAAAATGTTTTAGTTTTTGGCATTTAGGTTTGCATATTTATAGATGCTTGTGGTGTACACCATATTCTGGTTTGTGGTATGTGTACCTGTTCGAATGCATCTGCTGGGTGCTCATGGACAAGGCCCAAGAATTAAGAGAGGTTACGCGTGTTTGTGCTTTTACAATTTGATTCAGCTTTGGTCTCTGTTATGGTTTAAATCAGAAATGTCCCCAAAGACCCACACATAAAGGCCTGGTTGTCAGCTTGTGGCACTACTGGGAGGTGGTAGAACTTTTAGGAGGTGAGGCCTAGTGGAAGGAAGTTAGGTCATTGGGAGATTGCCCTTGAAGGCATACTGAGGCCCCAGCCTCTTGCTCTCTCTTGCATTCTCTCTCTCCCCTCTGCTTCTGGGACGCCATGAGGTAAGTAGCTTTGTTCCAACATGTGCTCCCCGCCATGAAATCCTGCCTCACCACAGGCCCAAAAGCAACCATGGACTGAAGTCTCTGAAACTATGAGCTAAAATAATTCTTCCTTCAAATCTGTTATCTCAGGTATTTGTCACAGCGATGGGGAACTAACACATGGCCTCTTCCTGCAAAAGGCCTATTGTGCCCAAGCTGGGAATCCAGTAGGGCAGAGTTATTCTAAAAGTCCCCTGGGAATTTGCCCTTTCATAATTAAATTTTCTATAGATTGTATCTTTCCACCAATCACCAGAGTGACTCTTAGAAAGTCATATAACCCAAGTATAGCCAGTGACCCACACTTTGCCCTGGGCCTCCAGATCTTTATCTGAATAATGAAAGGACTAGAAAAGATGATTTTGAGGTTTTTTGTCTAGCTCTAAAATTTAAAAATTTCTCAGTAGCAAGAGTCAGATGATATTTGATACTAGAGCAATTAGCATATATGTGTGTGTGTGTGAATAATTTGGTGTGTGTGTATATATATATATATACATACATATATTCATATAAACACACACACACACACACACACACACACACATATACACACACACACACACACATTCATCGGCCTCAAGCCCAGTGCCACCACTATTTCCCCAGAGGGAAACATGCTAGTCTGATGTAATCCCAGTAGAATTCCCTTAAGAAACTAGACGCAGACACTCAGCCATGTTTACAGGCTCCCATCAATACCTTCCACTCATTCAACAAGGATTTATAAAAAGCTTGTTCATGTGCTGGGTGCTCATTCTTAGAACCTATTCTATTAAATACCGTTAAGATTTTTTAATCCATTTTCCCTTTTACTCACAAACCAGGCAGACAACAATGTAGGAAATGTATATTTAATCATTCTCTCGAATGGTTAGAACTTTAAAATCAAGTTTGTTTTTTTATAACAAAATGTAAAACAGACATGGTGGTTCAAAGAGCCAGGGAGGTGGTGGTCCCCACGTGAGCAGCGTGGGAGGGGTGGAAGCAAAGCGTTCCGTTCCATCAGAGCTTCATTCCTCAGGGCCTCATGTCAGGGCTGGGGTGCAGCTTAGTGGTAGGGCACTTGCCTAACGCCTGAGGCCCTGGGTTTAATCCCCAGCGCCCTAGAGAAAAGCTCAGCAGCCTCTGTGTGTTTTAAGGAAGGCATGCTGTTTTGCCTTAATTTGTATTTTGGCCAGGCAGGGTTCTGAGACCTAAAATTCAGAGTGAGAGAAGTTGAGATGGAACGTAGGCAGCTTTCTTATAGAGCGTAGTTGGTAGATAGAATGAAGGGGAAAGAATCTAGAAACTCAAAGCGCTGAAGAGAACCCCACTGGGAATTTCCCACATGCCTTTTCGACTCTGTTCACTGAAAGATGTTATCCTGGTTGTCAACACAGCGGCCTGGCTCTCTGTGCTGGGGCAGTAGCCAAAGAAGACAGAAGCCAATGTCCATTCTTAGGAAGCAAACAGTTTGTTTGCTCTCCTTTTTTTCTACTTCTTTTTCTACTCTAAATGAGGGTTTCTTAACCTGGGCATGACTGACATTGGGGATAATTCTCCTCTTTTTCTACTCTAAATGAGGGTTTCTTAACCTGGGCATGACTGACATTGGTGATAATTCTCCTCTTTTTCTACTCTAAATGAGGGTTTCTTAACCTGGGCATGGCTGACATTGGGGATAATTCTTTGTTGTGGGGAGATGTCCTGTACATTGTAGGATACTGAGGAGCATCCCTGGGCTCTCTGCAGTAGAGGTCAGTGGCACGGTGCTCCTCCTTCCCCAAGTTGTAACAACCAAAATTATCTCCAGACATTGCCAAATGTCCCCTAGGGGAGAAGAGAGTGCCAGCACCCTGGTTGAGTCCCTGTCCTCAGCTGTTAAAAGCTGAGGTCAGAGCTGTCCATGCAGGGTAGAAAGCAGGAGGCTCAACCCTTGTGATGATATAAGGTCACACCGTAAGGCAAGGGGCCCTTCCCTGGGCCGTTCACAGATCAACAGCATCTGAGAAATAAGATAGCATCTGTTCAAAACAGAAGGTGCTCAGATTATTTAAAAAAGCATTGTCACCCAACTACTTTGTTTACCCTAAAGTTATGCTCATTTTCCACACCACTGGCATTCGTCAGGTGGGAGAGGAAGCCGAGGCACTTTTGAAAGCATCGTGAAAAAAAGTGAATCGTGTGACCCTTCACTCAACTGCAGCTGCCTCCGAGTTGTGAAGTGGCGGCTGGTGACCAGCTTCTTACTGCATGCACTACAGTTTCATTTGCAGAATATAAGGTGTGCATGTATGGAGATCAAAACGTTCCAGGAACTTCTCAGAGCAACATTATAGCATATCTAACTAAGAGTTCAGAGAGATGCAATGCCCATCCTCTCACTCCCCAGGAGTTAATGGATAAGGGGAGGTCCCCGAGATACGGGAATATACTTGTCTCCACATTTCAGTTAGCTGTCTTGACATGCTCCTCGGGTGTAGATGAATTACTGTCCCAAATTGTAACATATGTGTTTGAAGACAGATCTCTCTCATTCATATTGGAGACTTCTATGGATTGCTTTTGTCTTCTTTCTGTTTCTTGTTCTTATTTGTTCACTCCAGACTTGTAGCCATTAATTCATTTCCCCCCAGAAATATAAAACTGGGTCATATCTTGTGGAAAAATAGTTCTGTAAATTCCTGGGATTCTGAAAATAACAGCAATAAGATACCATTACAGCCACACAGCAAACATTTATTGAGAACTGAGAGTCTCCCTGCCACTGTGTGAGTATATCTCCTATTTAGAAATGGACTTGTTTTTCTGTATTTTGATGTTCTATCATGGCCACATGATTCCACGAGTTGTTAAGGGAAGATGGATGGCTTGATCTCATCTTAAAGGGAGATCATCTCAGTGACAGTCTCAGGATCTGTCACTGAGACAGGTACTCAGAGAAAACAGGAACTGAGAGATGAACTATGATCAGGCTCCTGGGTGGAGAGATGGCTTGGCCTTCATTCCCAATCGAGGAGTGTGTATTGGCCATTTATAATGTGTGTCTCAACTAATGATCTATCAACTTACTTAAAAAAAATCTACCTAAGATTATTCCTCTATGGTTCTTGGGAGAAAGAGGTGGAGCTGCAGCTAAGTGGGTAGCAGTTTATAACCCTAAGAGTACTGTGTGTGAAAATCATCCTTTCCATGTGTGTCATAGCTATGAAAAAGGCTGCAAATGACTACTTTAAGGGAGTAAAGGTAAAGATGAATAGGCTCTACTTTATAGGTCATATTATCTAGTGGCTGGTTATTAAAAACTCATTTACAGTGTTGTACGGAGTCCAGAAGAGAAGATAGGATTCCTCGATTAGTGGGATCCTCAAGGGGCAGTTTCCTCGGGGGAACCTCCCTCTCTGACAACCATGCAGAATTGGAAAGATGGGAACTGGCAGGTTTCTTACAAAGAATCTGCTCCGTGCACTGCACTACAGTAAGAGCTTGAGAACAAGAGCAAGAATGAAAAGGAGCAGGTCAGCATGTGTGTCACACGTGAATGTGAGGTGCAACTTACACATACACGCCAAGGGGATGCGGAACACAAGGACCCTCGGGAGGGGGGCTTAAGTTAGAACACACTTTCCTGAAATGGGTAAGGGAAGTAGTAGATATGAATTGCTGTAGAGTAGAGCGGATTTCCAGAAAGGGGCAGAGAGTGAGAGAACAAGGCCAGAGAGCAGTGGTAGGTTCTTGAGAGAAGGAGGAAACTCAGAGAGAGAAACTGTCAGAGGGCTCTGCCTGTAAGCTGAGGTCTTGAACTTTGATACAGCAGTGCCCAGAGAGCCATTCTGGGCTGCAGAGCAAAGAAATGCTGATTCAAATAGTGTCTGCATACTTTTACTCTGGTCCCTTGCTTCCGAGCACCTGAAACAGGAGGAAGAAGGAGCAAGCACAAGGTTTTAGAACTAGGCTGGGTGTGAGATGACGAAAGTGGATTCGGGTCAGTCTGACAGACGACACAGGGGGAAATGCTGCAGCGTTAGCAACAAATGACACGAAGAAGGACAGAGGGGAGACAAAAATAGCTCTGGGACCATGAGCCTGGAGGCTTGGTGGGGACCCCGCTGAGTAATGTGGGAGTGTTGACGGGAACTTCATGAGTTTGGTTTTATACAAATTTCATCTGCAATAGAATATTTAGAAAGAAATGTCCTAACAGTAATTGGAGCCAGAGAACTGGAGTGAGAATGAGAAATCTCAGCGGGGGGCTGGCGGTGAGTCAGGCTGAGTTGGAGGGGTGGGGGAAGGTCACTGAGGAAAGTGATTATTTGCATGTCATTAGGCTTTGTAAATGACAGTGAAATCCAGGGTAATTAATCAGGGCTAAACATCTCTTTCTCAATAAACCATTTTTACCTTCATTAAGAACTCGGTAAATGAAAAGGTATTTGAATTTACACAAAGATTTGAATTGTATGGAAGTTCGTTTTCCTATAAGTCCGTCAGTGAGGTCTGTGCTCTTTGTTAAGCTAACAAAAGCTTACCTTTCACAATACTAGTGGAAATAGTGTCACTACCCTGGCATTGCTAAATGTTTCTATGATGCTTAAAGACTGCTTAACTCTTGTTAGGAATGCAAGCACACATACCAACCTCCCATACCATTTGTGATTTATCTCACCTGTGGTACCAATAACTTTGCATGTTTCTGTGTGGCCACAGCACATTATTTTAGCATCAGGTAAGGGGAGAGAGGTAGGAGAACCCAACTGATGGCAAAGACAGAAGAGGCACACAAGGACGCCTTTGAGTTCAGCAGCTGCAGGTGACTCCGCCTCTTGATCTCAGAGTCTGTAAGGGGAAGATAAAAAGCTCGGGGTCACATAGGAGAAGCTGAATGAATGCTTTCTTCACATGACTGGTTAGCAAAGAAAAGTACCTGCAAAACAAACCAAGTTGTTCCTAATACAAGCAATTCTGTACCCCTTTCTCCACCTTTCTATAACTGGCTTAATTCTTCAAAGGAATTTCCATTCTGCGCTCCACTCCAGTGAGCACTCAGCCAAATGAAAAACTATAGCAATAAAGAAATTGCCATTGGTTCCCACATAAAGAATAGGCTAACCAAACAGTCATGGCCGCTCTTTGGTTTGGACACATTTTTTCCTCTAGTCAGCGACCTTTCCAGGTTCTGTGTCACCGGCTTTCCTCGCACTCGGTAAAGCGAAAAGGAATTACTGTTTTCATTTTGAAATAGAAGTTACTCTTCTTGTGCTCTTATTTTCTCCCTAGACAATCTAATCTCATTTAGTTCATTTCACTAGCTGTGTGACTTTAGGCAAGTTACTCAATATATGTTTGCTCGAATTTCTTCCTCTATAAAACAGAGCTAAAATAATAATAACCTACTTTATAGGGTTCTGTTGAGGATTAATGAGTGGATACATATAAAATACTTTGAATAGTGCCTGGCATATAGTAGGCACTTAATAAGTATTAGCTATATATACAAGAATAACCCCATCCAAGCCTATAAGCACCACCCCAATGCTTATCACTTAATCTACTTCCTTAGCATCAACTCTGTCTTGAGTTCTACATTTGGATTTATAGTTGCAACTAAATATGTCAGTTAAAAATATAATAAGTAGCTGGGCGTGGTGGCGCACGCTTGTAATCCCAGTACTTTGGGAGGCGGAGACTGGAGGATCCGGCTTTGCGGCCAGCCTCAGCTCTCTCTCTCTCCCTCTCTCTCTCTACCTAGTGAGGCCCTCCGCAACTTCGTGAGACCCGGTTTCAAAATAAAGTATA
>PVJS01002590.1:0-34819 GCA_004027185.1 Glis glis
CCTCCTTCTCCTCCTCCTCCTCCTCCTTCTCCTCCTCCTCCTCCTCCTTCTTCTCCTCCTCCTCTTCTTCTTCTTCTTTGTTGTTGTTAATCTGCTTTCCCTGGGGGCTGAACCCTACTTTTAGGCCTCTTTCAAACTGGACTAACTTGAGTTTAACAAATATAGTTTCTATACAAAAACTCTTCCAATAGTGCCTTGTCTTTTTAGATATACTTCCGTGAATATCAACATAAGTCTGAACTGAGTTCAAATTTACACACCTTTTGAAGACTAGTTCTACTGACAAGTTAATTCTCTTAGTCCAAATTCTGCTGTTTCTGGTTAACTCTTTCATTTTTTTTCTAGCATTGACAGTGTAGTATGCCTGAACAGAAGGTCCACATACCATTAGGACATGTTCCTGAAGATCCAAAAAAAAAAGAATGAGTTAATGACATAATCATGAATGCTGTTGGGTCATGAGATTGAACCTGTTACATAATTCTATGTCCCAGGAAAGTAGGTAGAACATTGAAGACTATTGAAGACTCCTAAAAGCTCAATGTTTTACCTGTTGGTTGACTACAAGTGGGATGATCATAACAAAGATAATATCTCTACTCTCAAAATAGCAGAGTAGTAATACTGATTTATGGAAGGATTAAGAATTCTTTAGTTGGAGTGAACCCATTCTTTTCTTCTCTTGGAGTTAAAAAGCCTAATATTCCTGGAGGGATGATTACAGGGGTAATATTCAGTTTAGGATTAATCAAAGGATTTGAATCTAGTAAATTCTTTATGATCTCTACTAGGGACTTTTCTCACTTGGAGAGGATGGAAGTAGAATCCAGTTACAGTAAACCCAGCCTCAATAATTTATTACCAACATTATCAAATATGAAATGATAAAAAGAGAGGGAAAGGTTGGACACTTGTAGAAGCAGACTGCTTAATTGAGTTTCTACATAGACAATTTGGGGTGCTTATGAGATATTCATAGATGAGGACATCTACAAAGGGGAAACTTAATATAATTGAAAATAATTGGCTGATAAAACAATATTGTATTCCTCAGTAGAGTTTCTTGGTCAAAGGGCATATGCTTTTTCAATTATAATAGAACTTCTAAAATGTTCTCCATATAAGACAATTATCTTTTTTTTTTTGCGGTACCGGGGATTGAACCCAGGGGGTTCTACCTCCACGCTACACCCCCAGCCCTATTTTTTATACTTTATTTTGAAACCGGGTCTCACGAAGTTTCAGAGGGCCTCACTAAGTAGAGAGAGAGAAAGAGAGAGAGAGAGAGAGAGAGAGAGAGAGAGAGAGAGAGAACTGAGGCTGGCCGCGAACCCGGATCCTCCGGTCTCCGCCTCCCAAAGTACTGGGATTACAAGCATGCGCCACCATGCCTGGTGTTTATTTCTCCTTTTAAAATCTGCATGTTTGACCAGGCACGGTAATGCACGGATGCAATCCCAGTACTTGTGAGGCTGAGACAGCAGTGTCACAGGTTTGAGGCCAGCAGTGCACAATAACTTAACGAAACCCTGTTTCAACATAAAAAATAGGGCTGAGGGTATAGCTCAGAGGTACCCCTACCCCCCGTTTCATTCTCTAGTACCACACACATACACACGAATCTGCATGTTTGTTTTCATCAATAAAATATCATTACCTGGATATGAGTATCATCCAGGAGCTTCTTAGAAATGCAGAATCTTGGGCTACAGTGCTAGTGAATCAGAATCCAAACTTTAACAAGATCCCCAGGTGATTCACATTTACAATATAGTTTGAGAAGCATGGTTATAGGTGATATGTCATCTAGTTCAGAGTTCTATGTGCATTTAGGACATCCAGGAATATATTACCAGCATCTTACACATGTATTTCAATGATGTATATAGCATTAGGAGTTGAAAAGCTTTCCCTACCAGCCAGAAAATCTTTGCTTTACAGGAAAAGTCAAAGTCAGTGTCTCTAAGAAATCTTCAGCATCTGTTAAAGAAATTTCTCCATCTAAATCTAGGTAGTATTCATATTTTGGATCCTCCAAAGAAAGCTTAAAACAACCACCCTCAGACGGTGAGTTAGCCTCATTCATCACAGCCCTGACCTTTCCTGTGGACAGTTCTGGCATTTGATTGGTCTCTTGGCCTTCCCCAGATGAAGATACCTGGTTTTTTGTTGTTGTTATCTATTCTTCTCTACAAGTATACTTATATTTTGGGTTGCTTCTCTCTGTTATTCCTGCTGTCTTTGAAAGCTAAATTTAATTTCCCATTTTCTTTTCTTTCTCATTTTGCTTCTTTACAATTATACTCATCTATCACTCTCTCCTTAACATAATCTAATTTTAGTTTTACTCAGCTCTTGGCTCAAGAATATTAATGGTATTAATATAAACGTTTGCATATTTTCCAGGCACAGTGACTCATGCCTGTAATCTCAGTGATTTAGGAGGCTGAGTCAGGAAGACCACAAGTTTGAGGCCAACCTGGGTAACTTAGCAAGACCCTGTCTCAAAATATAAAATAAAATTGCTAGGGGTGTATCTCAGTGGCAGATCACCCCTGGGTTCTCTGCCAGGTACCTAACACACACACACACACACACACACACACACACACACACATTTGTGAATCAATAATTTTATTGTTTGTTTCTTCTTTAGTTCTATTTAATTGTCCCAGAGTACTGAATAGTGCATAACATCATTATATATCTTCCTATACCATTTTATGTTTTTTCATATATTCCTCATTACTAAATATCTAAGTTTGAGGATCAGTATATTTTCTGGAATTGTACCCATCTATCTCTAGCAATTATTCCTCCTGATTTTGAGGACTTGAGTATTCTCTAAAAGCAGATTTATACTTGAGGTATGATTTCCTAGTTTTCTAGCTAACCTTTCTTCTGCTTAAAACATTTCACAAATTGTCCTTGATTAGCATCACCTCCAGTTCAGTTTTTATAGCAATTGATTTTTATTGTTCTACCTTGCATCTGCAAAGTTAATAACTGACATCCTTCCTTTTAAAATATCCTCTCCCTGCTGCACCTTTCAACACAGGCCAAACCATTTTTGTTTGCTCTTACTATCATAGTTTTCACCTAGTATGCCAGAGGATATGTGCCGTTAGCAGAGTTAGCCAGTCACAAAGGCCTCCTCAGATTCCTTTCCTTAAAACTTCATGGTCCGACAACACAATGTGGTATAGCAAGGTAAAAGGAAGGCAGGGGGAAAAACAGGAAATTATACTATCACAGGAAATTGTAGTAATAAAGTGAAAAGCCAAGGAAGCAACTGGCCAGCAAGTAATAAAATTCTAATCATGCAGCAGGGATAAATTGAACCTCCACTTACTGGCTGGAGGAGTTTTGTTTTGTTCTTTTAGTCTTTATTCATGTTTTAAAACATATCTTTGTGACTTGAAGGCCATTTGGTCATTTTACAGTTGAACTAACTAAATCATGGAGAAATTTAGTGACATACTTAAAGTTTGACCATAATGACTGACAGAAACGGGTCTAGGATGTGGGTTTTTGGACTCCTAGACCAGGACCTTTTCCCTAAGAATTGAAATTTACTAAGGGCCATCCAGTTTCCAGGTTCTGTCCTCCTCACATTTTAATGCAGCAAATACTCCTCAAAAGGCCTTTACAGGTCATTTTATAAACATGAAATCTGAGTCTGAAGGACACAAACTTGAGTGTTTTTGTGTGTGTGTGTGTGTGTGGTACTGGGGATTGAACCCAGGGGCATTCTACCTCTGAGCTACACCCCCAGCCCTATTTTTATTCTTTATTTTGAAACAGGGTCTCACTAAGTTGCGGAGGGCCTCACTAAGTAGCTGAGGCTGGCTGCGAACCTGGATCCTCCTGTCTCAGTCTCCCAAGTACTGGGATTACAAGCGTGCACCACCACGCCTGGCTAAACTTGAGGTTTTCATTGTGAAATCACTCTCCTTTACCCCAGAAGATAGAACCACATGCATGAAATAACTTTCCCAAGTGAGCATTAATGTATTAGGGAGCTCAGAGGGGCAGGAAAATGAACATGTTCCTTCTCAAGAATTGGTGCCCTGTAGTTTCCATAGCAACTGAAAACCGATGTACAAACATTCCTGCTAGAGAATTTCCACATATTGAAGATGTCTTACTGTCTGACCAGTAGCTGAAAGAGTTTGATTAGCTTCATTAATTAGAGGTATCTAAAATGGGGAACATTCACCCTGGAATATATAAATCTGTTTCCTAAGACTGAGAAAAATGCTGCTTAAAAATGTTTAAATGAACTGGGCGTGATGGCGCTCTCTTGTAATCCCAGTACTTGGGAGGCTGAAACCAGAGGATCCGGTTTCGCGGCCAGCCTCAGCTACTCAGTGAGGCCCTCTGCAGCTTAGTGAGACCCTGTTTCAAAATAAAGAATAAAAAATAGGGCTGGGGGTGTAGCCTGGAGGTAGAATGCCCCTGGGTTCAATCCCCGGTACCACAAAAAAAAAAAATGTTTAAATGAAGTGCGATATACAATAGTGCACAAATCATAAGTGTATAGTTTAATGAGTTTTTACAAATTGAACACATCTGTGCAGCCTGTATCAAGATTAAGAAATAAAATATTAGTAACCTTCTAGAAGTCATTCATGTTCTTCCTTCTAATCAATATTCCTCAAAGATAATCCCTATCCTGACTGGTAAACACTTGAGTTTTATATCAATGGATCACACAGCAAGCACTCTTGTGTCTAGATTCTTTCACTCAATGTTATATCTGTGTATGGGGTGACTGGGGTGACTAAGTTTTTTCATCTTGTTTTATTTTTATTCTAGGTGAATATTTTAATGTATGTAACATAACAGTTCAATGGAAGGTGCATATAATCTATAGTTAAACTAGGGATATGTGCTCAAAAGTTTGGAGTCCCTGAATTAAAGTATGACCCCACTGAGGTGGATGTTCTGACTTTAAACCCTAGCTGGACTTATTAGCACAAGAGACTGAACTGTTCATAACTACAGACTATGATGATCTCAGCTAGACTTTTTGTTTTTAATAAACATGTATTGTTGAGCACCAAGTATGCACACATCTTGGTAGGTACTGTGACAGGAAAAAAGACAAGACGTGGCCCCAGGTCTCAAGGAGTCTATCACTAGTGGAGAAACAGAGCAGTCAATTCAAATGATTATTCCAGGCAGAATTAATAGTCTTAAGAGGCACCATTGAAGGGACGTTAAGCCTGGATAAAGCATGACCAGTCTTTCAGGAAGCTATAAAAGTCTCACTGAGAGTTTTACTTGATAAACTGGGATCCCCCTTCTATCTGCCAGTTTCCAAAATTTTATCAGATTCCTCACAACAGAAATAGGATCGTTATTCCTACTATCTGTCTATTACTGTTTCAGGTTTATGACTGTAGAGTATATATATATATAGCTCTTTGTCAAAAGGGGGCAGCATTCACCCTTTTTCTGAAAATCAGAGAACCTTTGGCTACATCCCTTTCTTTCTAGGAAAAGAATACTTTCATCAGATAGAATTTTAGAACATACATATATTTTAAGCCCCCTGTTTTAATTGTTTGTTTATAGAAATAGGGACTCGTTTGCACCTTCATGTCATTGAGACCAGTGTATTACATGTCTATCAATAAAACTCCAGCTGTGTTGTGCAGAGTTCCCCTTTCTCTGCCTTTGTCCCTTTATTGGGCGTGGCAGTCTTGCTCAGTCTCAGATTGCTAAAGGGCGGTGGCTGGAATGAACAAAAGGAATCAGACCTCTACTTTTACCCCGAGAAAATATTGCCAGGAGAAGCCTAGGAAGAAAAAGGAATGCTGTGTGTCTCCATCATTGCTTTAATTACTTAATGCTTGTTTTCTCTTCTGAATTTGTACCCTTCTTAAACCTATATTTATAAGCATAAAGATTATATTAAAGATAAATAAGTGAGTTGTGTGCAGTGTGGGAATATAGGATTGCACTCTGCGCTGGGGGCATCCTTCTCTTTATTAGCCAAGTAACCTTTAGAGTTTAAGTGATGCACAGTTGCCTGCAGTTCTTTTCTTGCTGAGGCAGTAACAAGAGGGTATGGTGGTGGAAATTGAGAGAGGTTTACTGCTGAAGCTGTCAGACGGTGTATCTCTGTAACCTCCAACAGTCAGACCACCAGATAAGTGATTTCATTTTGTTAGTGAAACATTGAATTAATGACCAACTTACATCGCCTCCATGTTTTACTTGAGTGACTTTGAGAAAATCAATATTGATGGCCAAAATTCCAAGTGAACTATCACAGGAGATTTCATCCTACTGTATACAGCCCTAAATAGCCCTCTGAGTGACTTTTCTTTTTTGTTCTTGATTTAAAGAATAGACCTTAACCACATGTCCCTGAATGATAAAGGAGAGTTGGCCCACCCCATAATTAGCTTTTGTAAATATCAAGCCAAAGGTCGGAGCAAAGGTCATCTGATTTCTTTCTTTTGTGAAGAAAACAAGGGGTTTTAGTCACTGTGGTTTTAGAATAATAGCAAAGAATGAGGTCATCGCTTTCTTTCTAAGCAGAGACTACAAAAGGAATGGATTTGGAAGAATCAGAACTAATTGCATTAGTATGATTATCAAATAACAACTGACAATTTGTGTAGCAGTTACAAATACTGTGACCCTTGGTTGTAGACCTTATAAAATGCTTCACTATGCTGGGAGAGCAGCTTTTGAAAAGATTACTGGTGACATCATAGCGGGAGCTCTGAGGCCACAACATAGTTGCCCGCCACACTCGAGGTCAGAACAGGCAGCAGGTCACATCCCAAAAGTTCACAAAGGAAAAAAACTGTCAACCTTTAAGTCTTTTAGCATTCATTTGTCTGAATTAACAAACACTGGGCAATATACAAAGTATAAAGCCCATTTGAGAAATGAAACAAAAATATTTGTGTTTCTGCTGAAAGTAAGCATTATGAAGTTCTATTACATTTAAACCAAATTATGAATTTAAATATTTCTTTATCTAATGATAAATTTAGACTTCCTCACGTACTGGAGAAGAAAGTTGGGCAGTCAACTCTCCTGGGTTGCTAGGGACCGAGAGATCTCCAGGTTATGAAAGTTTCAGTTTTATTTTTATTTATTTTTTTGTGCGTGGTACTGGGGATGGAACCCAGGGGCATTCTACCCCCAAGCTACACCTGCAGCCCTATTTTATTCTTTATTTTGAAACAGGGTGCCACTAAGTTGCGAGGGCCTCACTAAGTAGCTGAGGTTGGCTGTAAACCTGCGATCCTCCTATCTCAGCCTCCCAAGGACTAGGATTACAAGCGTGCGCCACCACGCCCGGCAAAATTTCAGTTTTAAAATGACCGTCTCAGGCAAACTGGGACAAGTTGGCCACCCTCACTGGAAGAGAACTCTGAGGCCATCTTGTAACCCTGCCTAATCTTATACTGCCTAGGTAACCTAGCTGAATTTCGATTCCACCCTAATCTTGTCTTTGAAGACAGGATTTCTGGAGGCCAGAATTTCTTCTTTAGGTGGGCTGATCAAAACTGATTAAACCTAAGATGGCTGTCAGAGTGACCACCAGATAACCTCTAGCTTCTTATAATCCTGTCTGCATACTAAAGGACATACCCCCCAGAGCCAGGACAATTGGCAATAGCCATGGAGATGACTCAAAAGAACCAAAAAAGGAACAAAAAGAGCTGGCTCCTGAATTCCCAGAAAATGAATATTTCTCCCCTTTATTAACTTATCCCTCCCCCGATTTCTTTTACCCTGTATCTACTGTTGAACGACAGGCAAGGAAAAGAAAATTCGAGACCTCTGACTCAGTTAACGCGAGGCTTTATTACCGCGGGGCTACCTCTCTCCAGCAAGACAGAAAAATGGCAGCCTCTTGTACAGTTCACCGTTTCCTTTTATAGAGAGCAAACAGAGTTCGCGGGGTATGCTCTAAATCAACCAATCATAGTAAATTTTTCCTTATTTAGAAGCAAGGGGGTAGGTCTAGGGGCATGGGCTGAGCCTCTAGGCGGAAACCAATTTTGCGGGCTTTGTCCAGGGGCGGGAACGTTTCTTGAGCTTTGTCTGCCAACAGTCAGGAGGTCATTAACATACCTATGTGGCCAAAAGGCAGGAAATCCTTAGTATTAGGGTGGAAAACAAGGCTAAAAAAATTACTTTAAGGGCATGTTATCACATTCCCTAGAAAAAGGCTTCTGTTTGTTCTTCCTGGGGTATGGTAAGGTAATGGGCTGGGCTATGAAGTACCATAAGTTTGACTGATTGTGAACTCTTCTGGAGGTAATTAGTTAAGCAGTTGAAGAAACAAGGTGTTATTAATGCAGGTAAACAGATGGGTCCTAGCAAAGGGAGGAGGTAGGGTTGCGCAGAGGAGGGAAGGCCTTCCTCTTAGCCTTCAGGTTACCCTGGCAACAGATTGGCGGTGGGGTGTGACTTTTGTCCTCCTCACCCATCCTATTTACATTAAATATCTCAGGTGTGGAGAGGAAAGATTAGGGGTGTGGACTCATTAAGGCTTCTGCCTGACTGAATACACCCTATAGGGTGGGGTTAGATTATGAACTTTCAAAATTTTAAATCTCTATTTTTCTTCCCAATGTCTCCTTTCTGCCTAATATTTCTTCTATCCTACCTCATCATTTCCCCCCTCGAGACTATGGTCCCTTAATCTTAAGGGGTGCTGAAGAGCAAATGTCCGACTTCTGTAATTTCTTCTCAACTGCCTATTTAAGGGACCCAAAGTCTCATCCTCACTTATCTAAAGGAGATGCGGGAAGGCCAGGGTTTTTGATTGGCATCCTCTGATGTTCTGGAAAAGTGGCATAAACATGCGAGATATTAGCCACCAGCAACAAATATTTAAACAACAGAAAAGCCTTCCGATATAAAGTATACTGGCCAAGAAAACGAGAATTTTTTCCCACCAAGATGTTAACCAATCATTTTTTAAAAGGGTGACATCTACCAAGGTAATCCATATGAGCTGAAAGTGGGTACTAGCCCACAAATTAAACAGGCACCTTTATCAATACCTCTGGTATATTGTTTTACCCAGTCCAGGAGAAAGTTTGATTTTCCCTGGAAGAATGATGTAGAAATTAGGAGACAAATAAGTTGACATCTTTTTGTCTGGATAGACATAACAGATAATAGTTATAAGGAAAAAGCACAAAAATAAAACTTATCCTGATTCAGTCTTTTGGGTTTTGAATAACACCTTTGAATCTTCTTTTTTTTTTTTTTTTGCAGTACCGGGGATTGAACCCAGGGGCGTTCTACCTCTGCGCTACACCCCCGGCCCTATTTTTTATACTTTATTTTGAAACCGGGTCTCACAAAGTTGCAGAGGGCCTCACTAAGGAGAGAGAGAGAGAGAGAGAGAGAGAGAGAGAGAGAGAGAGCTGAGGCGGGCCGCGAACCCGGATTCTCCGGTCTCCGCCTTCCAAAGTACTGGGATTACAAGTGTGTGCCACCACGCCCGGCCCTTTGAATCTTCTAAAGGCTTACGGGTATAGCATTCACAGGTCTTAGCATCTGGAGGCTTATTCCTGACTTCAGAGCCTTGATTCTGTAAAGTCTCAAGAGGCACAAGTTTAATTCTAGATATATAAATCTAAGATTTATTTGTGTCCCTGTAGTTGAACAACTGTAGGACACTGAGAGAACTAAGAAGGTTTGGGTGAAGATTAGCTCTCTAAATCTATAAATTAAAGGCATTGTAAATCTTTTGGCCTTGGGAGTGCAGTCAACCCCAGTTACAACACATGTCTCTTCAGAAAAAGGCCTAGGAGAGTCAAGCACAGCAGAGGATTGAACTCCCATATCTAAAAGAAAATTGCTATCTTTACCTGCGTCAAGAGTCACCCAGGTTCTTTTATTGCCCAGCTGGTTAGAGGGCTGAGCAGAGAGGGCCTTGCTGAGCCTCGGGCATCCTCAGTCTTTGAGGGCAGCCATGATGGGAGCAGATGACCTCACTTCCCTTCAGAGGCAAGGGCAATCACACTTCCAATGTTTTTCGGCACATCCCAGATGCAGATGGACTCTGGCTAGGACAGTCCTTGACCCAATGCCCAGGCTCTTTGCACTATTGGCAGGTGCCAGACCTTGAGTCTTCTTCCCTCTCTCTGGCAGGAGCCTTTGGGTGTCTCTGAGGGGGCAGGAACTTATTGCCCAATGCCAGGGCCATTAAGTGGGCTTGTCTTTATGCCCGTATTTGTCTCTTCTGGCTCTTAATTTTGTGTACCTTGTCTCTGTTGTTGAAAACCCCAAAGGCCAAATTTAAAAGGTGATCAATGGGAATCTGAGGTCCCATTTCCTGCTTCTGGAGTTTTCTCCTAATATCTGGGGCTAATTGGCTAATAAAATAAGTCCCCAATAATATCTGCCCTTTACATGACTCTGGGTCAATATGAGTATACCTCCAGAGGGTCTTAGTTAAGCGTCCCAGAAACATAGCAGGATTTTTATTTGTTTTTTTTTTTTTGCGTTACTGTTCCCATTGTAATTAACTGCCTTATTTACATATCTTTTTATTTCTTTAATTAAACATGTGACCATATAATTCCATTTGCTATGGTCCTCACTCTCACTTTGATAATTTTAGTTAAGGTTTTGCTAGGGATAGCCTCTTTCATGTAGGCTGCCCCTGGTCATGGACATAGATTTTATTACGATATGCCCTTGCTACTTCCTGTATACAATCTTTTTCTCCAGGAGTGCAGCAAGTGGACAGGATCACATGAAGATCTGCCCATGTTAGATCAAACATGATAGTCAGGTTTCGAAACCCATTTATAAATATATCAGGGTCCTCAGAAAATTGACACAATTTTTTAACACTAGACTAGTTCAGTCATAGAAAAAAGGAACACGTACTCAATATATTTCATTCCTCATTTAAATTTGACTATACATATAATTACATATGAAGTACATACATATATAATTACCTAATTTTTTAAAAATCAGTGGCATGGTTTGGAATGCCAAGTATTTTGTCATCTCTATCTTTGCTTAAAGATGATCATAATACAACTTAGTAATACACAAATATAAAACCTTTGAAAAATTACTATCAACAATTTTGACTAGAGGCCGAAGCATTTTCTTAAGTTTTGCATTTTAGAAGATACTTAGGAAACACGAATATATTTACCTTGTAAAGGAGCCAGTAATAATTAACAGTATAGTTATATAGAAGTCAACATATATTAACTTAACTTTAACATAACCTTAACCTAATATATATTAACTTGACCATAACATAACCTTAACATATATATTAATTTAACCATTGGAATGAAATTTAGAATTTTTGGCTCAGTAAGATGACAATAATTACAAATCTATGTAGGCTGACAGCATAGGACAAAAAATGAAAGAATAGTTTTAGACTTTTTATAAGCTTAGAGAACAGCACTAATAATCAGAAATAAGCTTATTACTTGATAGACAGTTGTATCTTTCTTATATAATAAGACACTAAGCAGCCAAGGTGAACAGATATAAACCAGGTCTTAATGATGAATTTTTGAATGGTACTAAACAGATGACAGAAGTTTAGTAACTCAAGGTATAAATACAATGCACATTGTATAAAGAGAACACTTAAAATCCATTGGCTAGCTTGCATGTACAAGAAACCCATATATCTTTAATTTTATAAATTTTAATAAAATATTTAGATGAACCTAGATACATAGCATATTTAGCTTTCAGATACATATACATCTATGGTTACATGTATGTATGTTGTCAAATATAGTAACCCAAAGTTATAAACCCTGATTTTGCTAAGATGCAGCTTGCTAGGTAATCAAAGACAGTAAACACAAAAGATTATTTTTATAAAAACCTTTTTTTTAACAAATTATTAAATAAATGTCACTAAGAGTAGAAAACCTCATTGTTTTAAATATGAAAAACATAGGAGCAGGCTGATGTCTTTGAAGACTGATTTGGCTAAGACTAGTGACAAGAAAGTAAGTCTTTCTATAACCCCCCCACTGAGGTAATCAAAGGAGGGCCTCTCCCAGCAGCTAAAAAAAAAACCCATATAAAAGATGGCACCACCCAGTCCCAAGTAAGACCAAAGATGGCGTCACCCAGTTACGTGGGAACCAAGATGGTGTCACCTAGTAACTACATGAGGTCCAAGATGGCGCCACCCAGTCATGTGGGAACCAAGATGGCGTCACCCAGTAACCACATGAGATCCAAGATGGCGCCACACAGCCACATGGGAACCAACATGGCATATGAGATGTTGCCAGTCACCATGTGACCAAAAGATGGCGTCCAAGATGGTGTCACCCAGCCCTACCCATGTGAGACCCAAGATGGCAAACTTTAAACTAAAAAATAAGCTCTGGTGGGAAACCCAGTAGGAAATAAATTTGGGTGCCTTAAAATTGTCACCCTTGCTAGTAATCCTAAAGAATGCAATCTTAAACTGCCCCTGACGTATATAAAAACACATTTAATAGACTCAAATATAGTCTTTTGCTGATGTTAAGCCAAGATTACTTCATATGTAGCAGTTGATGTTCAGCTTTTAACTTACTTATACACAATCTATATTTATTTTTGAAGATAAACTATTTAAACCACTTTACCTAATTTACCCATTTTAATAGCCAGTCAGCACTTTAAGCCATTACTTTAATGAAATAAAAATCCTAAAAAAAATGAATGTTGTAATTTAAACAGACAATATAGTATTAATTGGCTAACCTGGAAAAAATACCTGTTAATCCTTACTTTTATTTTCCCAACACGTTTAAACCTATTTGTTAAAAACTTAAGTCACATGAACAATAACAAAAAATCCACTTTTTATGTGAGCGCTCTTTTATACAAGCTAATTTTGGTACCATATAGCTTTAATTTGCCAGGCATTGAATCTTTATAAAGTTTTCTCTTATATTCTAAATCTTTTGCCTTTTACTTATTTAATATGTACTCAGGGATAAGTTCTCAGGGATAGATATTGAATCACCCATGATCTTGTAACTTTTGTATGCTTTAAGAAAAGATAAAGACAAAAAGAGAAAAAAAACACAACTAAGACAGTAATTTGACCACTCTTAAAAATTAAGAACAAGAGATTTCTGGTATTCCTTCTCTGTAAAACAAAGCACATGTTAGGTAAACAATTTCCATTTTTATAAAGGCAGTTTAAAGCTTACATTTTCTTTTACATTTTACATTTGCTTTAGAGCAAGCTTTTTCTCTTCTCTGCTAAAACAGGTTTCTAACTGATTGAAAACTTCTCCACGAAACAAGAGAATAGCAATACATCCAGTAGTTGTACATACCACCATTTCCATGAAAAACCATAGGAATTAGGGCCTGGTCTCCATTGCACTGGGCAGCCTTGGCTGCTGCCACCTGGCCCAGCTTGGCCTGGCCACGCGGTCAGCGCCTGGGATCGGGCTGCGCGGTGCAGGAGCTGCCAACAGGCAAAAACAAACTTTCACAAATGAACAAACAAACAGACAAAACATAGACAAAAACTAAGCAAAAACATAGATGACTTAAAACGAAACAATTCCCGGGAATCAGACAGAAACCAGAAGCCAGGAGGCCGGGGATGTCTCCCCAGACCGCTGGAGACCAGGGTTACCAGTTGCATCCAACCAATCCTGGTATCACTCCAAATGAGTCGACTCACCAGAACCAGATTGCCTCCCCCAAACGTTGTCCGGTGAAGCAGGGACAGGCTTCTGTCCCCGGGGCACCATCCAGGGCCCGAGTGGGGTCTCTAAAGGATCTCGCTGGAGGGCCCCCATATGTTGAACGACGGGCAAGGAACAGAAAATTCGAGAACCCCGACTCAGTTAAGGCGAGGCTTTATTACTGCAGGGCTACCTCTCTCTAGCAAGACAGAAAAATGGCAGCCTCTTGTACAGTTCACCATTTCCTTTTATAGAGAGCAAGCAGAGTTTGCAGGGTATGCTCTAAATCGACCAATCATAGTAAATTTTTCCTTATTTAGAAGCAAGGGGTAGGTCTAGGGGCATGGGCTGAGCCTCCAGGTGAGAACCAATTTCGTGGGCTTTGTCCAGGGGCAGGAACCAGTTTCTGCCCCTGACCTTTGTCTGCCAAAGGTCAGGAGGTCATTAGCATAGCTATGTGGCCAAAAGGCAGGAAATCCTTAGTATTAGGTTAGAAAATGAGGCTAAAAAAATTACTTTTAGGGTATGTTATCACATCTATAACCTCCTGACCCCCAACTGAGTGAGAGCTAATCAGTGAGCCTTTCTCCTGCTTCTCCTATTCTTGGGCAAGAGTAAACCTTCTTTCACTGCTCACAGGGTTCTTGGTTTTGTTAATAGCTCCACAATTCTAAAAGGGAGAAAGGACTGAGTTTGGGGTGAGAAATTCATAATAATCTTATCAAATTACCTTATTTGCAGTTAAGAAAAATGAGTCCTATAAAAATTTTAAGATCCCACAGGATTGTTTTTCTCATTAATTATTGCCAATGCCTTTTCTTTTCTCGTCTAAGGTGTATTAATCTTAGACTATCAGATTGTGTAGTAGACAAATGGCTGTTCTCATGCCGTGGGCTTAGGATGGGGTTGAGCACAGGATTGGGTGGATCCAACAGGGGCTGTTTCAGATCTGAAGGTCACTTGGCCAAATGTGAGAATGCCTGGCTACTCTTTCAGGAGAGCAGAGAACACCTATTAAGAACACTGTTCTGAACCTTTCTGAGTGGTGTTGCAAAATACCAAAGGTAGAAGTGAAGTATTCGCTGGTACAGAGGGGAAAAACTGGTATCTTAGTTCAGGCTGCTATAAAAACAAATAAGAATCCCCATAACCTGGCTAATTTATAAACAAAAGAAATCTATTTCTCATAGTTCTAAAGGCTAGGAAGTCTAAAGTCAAAGTACTTCCTCATTGGTGTGTGGCGAGAGCCCACTTTCTGAGTCAGAGTAAAAGATGGCACTCTTTTTTTATTGTTTTTCTTTTTGTGGTACTGGGGATTGAACCCAGGGGAATTCTACCTCTGAGCTATACCCCCAGCCCTATTTAATTTTTTATTTTGAAACAGGGTCTCATTAAGTTGCTGAGGCTGGCCTTCTGAGATCCTCCTGTCTCAGTTTCCCAAGCACTGGGATTAGTGCTGTGTACAACCACACCCAGCTATAGATGGCACTTTTTAGGCATATCACATGGTGGTAGGGGCAAGCTAGTTTATGGGGGTCTTTTCACAGGGGTGCTAATCCCAGTCACAGAGCTCTTCCCAAAGACCTTACCTCCTAATCATCACCTTGGAGGTTAAGGTTCAGCATATGAACATAAACATTCAGACCATAGCAACTAGATTCTGAGACTTAGACTATATCAAGAAGTCACTACCTTTCAAACCTGTGGGGCAGGATGTTGGCACCTATTCTTTTGGGCCATAAGAATGCAGAAAATGTGAATGAAGCATTCAGTCTGATTTAGGGACTTGACTTACAGTTACTCCTACGAAGCTTGCCTTTCCACAAAAGAACCATGGAGAATATTAAGGGAATGGAGGGTCTGAGTGGAGATATTATATATATCTGTGTGTTAGAGAGTTGGGTTGTGAAGTGGGATAAAGGTGCTTTTGGTGTCTTCAAATCATTCCACAGAGTTGACTGGATGTATCAGATAGAAAATGAGAACAACTAACAATATTTGATTTCCAACTATCAAGAAGAAAACAGAACTGAAGAGGAGAGAATAAACATGATAAAATATGATACAAACAAGGTAAAACATGCTCAAAAGCAGAGAGAGACAAAGGTAGTCAAAGTCACAAAGTCACTTAGAATCCTGTACACAGCTATCCTCTGAAATAGAGACCTGTCTTCCATCCCTACTTCACCCACTAAACATATTACCCCTTCTTATTTCACTAGACTTAACCCTCCAACTCTTTTCTAGGTCCCCCTATTAAATGTCTTTGTAGCACTGTATACTTTTGTTTTAAACCTAATTGATACAAAACTGAAACTTGGCATGAATTAAAATTATATTTATAATAATTTAGTGTCTGTATCCCTACTGGACTATGAATTTTCTACAGGTAGAGAGTTTATCTTTTTGGTCATTGTTGTGGCTTCTGGCACTTAATAAGCACTCAAGAAATATTGTATGCTAGTCAGGTATGGTAACACATGCCTGTAATCTCAGCACTTGGGAGCCTGAGACAGGAGAATTGCAGGTTCCAGGCCAGCCTCAACAATTTAGCAAGACCCTCAGCAACTTAAGAGACCCTGTTTCAAGATAAAAAGGGCTAGGGGTACGCTTGGAGATAGTATGTCCTTGGATTCAATCCCCAAAACACCCTCCCCCTAAAAAAGAAACATATGCTGAGTTAATGAACCAACCACTCGGAATGAGTTCAGGTTTTCAGATTTTGTGTAGAATTTCTATCACATAGATTTGTAATATGTGGAAAAACCAATAAAATGTATTATACTCAAAACTACTTTCAATGTATGTATAATATTTCTTTTTTAAGAACTGGCTCTATAAAAAGGTGACTGGATCCAAATTGTGGCTGTGATACAACCTCTGGGGAATTGTCCCTGTAGCTTCAGTTTTATCATTTGCAAAATGAGGATATTGTGTTTATTTTAAAGGTTTATTCTCAGGATAAATAATACAGGGTAAGCGTCAAGCACAGTGTTTGGAACATGGTATTTTTCCCAAAATTATTTGGTTGACTCATTAAAAATGTAGAAACAGCCACCAAGTTTCTCAAGGTGGTAGAAAATAAAATTGACAATAAAACTAGAGACAAAGATTTAGTCTTAGTTTTTTCCATTGGGTCTTCATATGACTTTAGGCAAATTACAAATACCTCTGGGATTTTCTTTTTCTATAAAATAAAATAGTTGAACTGTTCTCTTAGTGTCTGTGATGAGGATCAGATAATGTGAATATCCTACATTTATGTGAAATTGAATGTTTATGTGGTCATTTTTTCTAAGTATAGCCATATCTTATATTAGATGTTTGCAAGTCAGGTTACTGGGAAACAGACTCTGAGATGGAGATTAATATGTAGGAAATAGATAGAATATGCTCTTAAGATTAACATCTATTGATTAACATCTCAAGATTAACATATATTGAGGGAAAGAACAGAATTGGGCAAAGGGAGAAGGTGGACTGTATGCAATCAAAACAAAGGCCTCAGCCAACCCTTCTGTGGTGGATATTTTACCACCCAGATTCTTCTGGGTAAACATGACCGTAAGACAAGTATAATGATTTTAGCCTGTTTATGATTTAGAAGAAAGTATGGTAGATACTTTTGGTACTATCTTTCCAGCCTGCCTCCCTCTGTGAACTGTTCCATCAATCAAATCATGTAATTTACAGGGTAGATGTTGTGTTCTTACAGGTTCTGCTACCTTATCACACTTGATTGCTCCAAAGTGGAATACTAAAATGGGTCAATTTGAGTTAGTTAAGTTTACCTGGGAAAGACAGACAGTCTTTAATGATAGGAAGTAAAAGCTATTAGGTACTGTTCAAGATCTGTGTGTGTGAGGAAGTCACCACAGACATCAAACTTACCCATGCATATTACATAATGAGAAAGAATTAAGTGACTAATAACTAGTATCCTAAATATATATGTGCCTAACAATAGCGTTTCACATTGAAGGAAGCAAAAACTGATACAACTGAAAGCAGAAATACATAAGTCCACAATTATAGCTGAAGAATTCAATACTCTCTCAGTAATTAAGTCAACAAACACAAAAAGACAGACAATCTGTAAGGAGACATAAAAAGACATAAAAACATTATCAACAAACTTCAGCTAATTGACATTTATAGGCTAGTCTACCAAACAACAGAAGAGTATACATTCTTTGTGAAGGCCATGAATCATTTAGCAAGGTAGGTTGTATTCTGGGCTGTAAAAGTAAACCTAAAGAGATTTAAAAGAATTGAAATCATACAAAGTATGTTCTCTAACAATAGTGGAATTAAGGTAAGAATCCACAGCAGGAAGGTATCTGGAAAATCCACACATATTTTGGAAGGTAAACAATTCACATCTAAATAGTCCATGACTTAAAGAGGAAATCACAAAGGAAATTAGAAAATTTTTTGAGTTTAATGAAAATAAGAACATGACACATCATAACATGTGGGATGCTGCTAAAGCAATACTATGTGTTCAATTTATAGAATTAAATGCTAATGTTAGAAGAAATCTCAAATCCATGATCTAAGCTTAAGAGTCTAGAGAAAGAGGAATAAATTAAACTTCAAGATAAACAAAGTAAAAGAAAAATACATTGAAACCAGAGAAAAATAGAAAATATCAATGAAACCAAAAGCTAGTGCTTTGGAAAGATCAATACAATTAATAAACCTCAACCAAAACTGGGCAAAAAACCCATAAAATAATAAATATCAGGAGTGAAAGAAAAAACATCATTATTGATACTATAGATATTAAAAGGATAAGGGACTACTACAAGCAACTTTATATATGCCTGTGTATTCAATAACTTAGATGACATGGATAAATTCCTTGAAAGACAAAACCCACCAAAGCTTATGTACCAGTAAATATATAATCTGAATACCCTATATTTATTAAAGAAATTGAATTCATTGTTAATTTATAAAACTATCAACTCTATAGAAACTTTTCCAGTAGAAGAGGGAACACTCAACACATTTTACATGATACCAAAATGAGACAAAGCATTACAGATAAAATTAACAATCAATATCAATAAAATCATCAATAAGCCGGGCATGGTGGCACACACCTCAAATCCCAGTACTTGGAAGGCTGAGACAGGAGGATCACAGGTTCGAGGCAGCCTCAGCAACTTAGTGAGACTCTGTTTCAAAATATAAAATAAAAAGGACTGGGGGTATAGCTCACATGTAGACTGCTGCTGGGTTTAATCCCTAGTACAAAAAATTCATCAATAAAACATTATAAAATATAATACAGCAATATGTAAAAATAATAATACATTATGACTAAGTGAGGTTTTATCATGAAAATACCAAACTGGTCCAACATTTAAAAGTCAATTAGTGTAATTCCCTATATGGGCAGACTAATGGAACAATCATATAATCTTTATAATACAAAAAATCATACAAAATTCAGTATTTGTTTATGGTTTAAAATAATAATAACACCAAACAACAACAGCAGAAAAAACTCTCAGCAAAGTAGGAATAGAAGGAGACTTCATCATCCTGATAAAGGGCATGTACAAAAAAATATAACTCACACCATACTGAATGGTGAATAACTGGATAATTTCCTCCTGAGATTGAGACAAAAGCAATGATGTCCGCTCACATCGCGTTCATTCAACATCACATTGGAGGTCCTGGCTAATAAAATAAGACAAGAACAAAAAAATTATGGGTGCATGGAACAACATGAATGACTCTCACATATACTATGCTCAGTTAAAGATATCAGACTCAAAAGAGTACATACAGCCAGGCATGGTGGCACATGCTTGTAATTCCAGTACAGGGGAGGCTGAGACAAGAGGATTGCATGTTTGAGGTCAGCCTCAGCAATTTAGTGAGACCCTTGGCAATTTAGTGAGACCCTGTTTCAAAATGGAAAATAATAATAATAAAATAAAACAGGGCTGGGGGCGCAGCTCAGAGGTAAAACACCCCGGGGTTCAATCCCCAGTAAACGCACACACATACACACACATACACACACACACACACACACACACACACACACACACACACACACACGGTTACATACTATATGATTGTGTATGGTATTCTGAAAAAGGCACAACTATGGAGACAATAAATAGATCAATAGTTGCCAGAGGTGGAGTTTCAGGGAAAGTTCGGTTCCACAGGGAATTTTGGAGGGTGATAAAATGATTTTATATCTTGTTTATGATGGTCATTATGTGACTATATGTATTTTCTACAAGAAATAGATAGGCATAAGGGTATATTTTCCTATATGCAAATTTTACCTCACTATGCTTCACAGAGAAAAGAAATCCACAGAGAGAAACGGTGATGTGGATTTATCTTTGAAGTGAAATTCTGGCAGTGTTTTTTTGTGAGTGGTTGCAATTTTTCTCTTAAAAAATCCAGATGTATTTCTGCTCTTTTGGGAGTTCAGTTATTCAAAAAGGTGATTTATTTCATCTGCTTTTGATAAAAGATGGGAGAGAGCTATCTGAAT
The DNA here is from genome assembly GCA_004027185.1 of Glis glis. Classification (NCBI taxonomy): domain Eukaryota; kingdom Metazoa; phylum Chordata; class Mammalia; order Rodentia; family Gliridae; genus Glis; species Glis glis. The sequence continues at coordinate 20,221 of PVJS01002590.1, forward strand.
ATATTCTATCAATTACCAGAATGACCCAGGTTATTTCCAATTTAATCTTCATATTTTTCCCCAAGCAAGTCAAATAAGGTTTATATCACCTGTAAAAGGGTTCTATGTAATTATGGAAATAGACACTTGTACTGTTATATGAAGATGTGTGAAAAGTGCCCTGGCAGAGGTAAAAAGTATATAGTAGCAGAAAGGAGAATGTGGTTATGTTTGACTGGGTGTAACTGAGTTGGTCCAGAAGGCTTTTTTTATTTGGAGTTGGGGGAAGCATAATTTTGAGGGAAAAGCAGGAGCACATGCAGAGGATATGATTGAATTGGATGGATGGATGGATGGATGGATGGATGGATGGATGGATGCATGGATGGATGGATAGATGGATGGATGGATGAAAGTTTGTGGTTTCTTCAGGGTTAAGGGGTGCAGTGAGACTGGAAAATAGAGATCATTGGACCAGGCCAGTGGTAGAAGATGAACATGGAAAGGTAGACTTTTACCAGACAGCAGCAGAGAGATCTTCCTGGGCTCAAGTGTTTGAACTTTATATTCTATAGAGTTCTATAAATAGTAGGAGTGACATGCTCAGATAGGAATTTTTGGAAGAATATTTAGATGCGGTCAGGAATTTCCAGAGAGAATTAGAGACGGGTCAGTTGGGAAGCTGTCTCTAGGTTACAAGGCGTATATGACTATGCTCTGCATAGTTAAAAGGGTGTGCTACTGGTACTGTTGCTATGGTTACAGCAGTTACCACTTACTCATCACTTCCTGTGAGCCAGGGATTATGCTAAAGTGCTTTAAAGCACTTAATGCTTAAATATGTTAATGTGCATGCCCTATATATTATTATGTATGTAATATGTTTAAACATATGATCTCATTTTATCCAGGTAATTTTATTTAGATTTAGACCCATGACTTTGGTGGGAATTACCAATAAGAAATCATTAATTTCATGTACTTTTGATAAAAGATGAAAGAAAGCTTCCTGGAGCTTGAGGTGATGTCTCTGAGAGTCCTCCTATCAAGTTATAATTTACCTCAAATTCCCTTTCTTATTACATTTAATGAAGTGACATATAAAATACCAGGAAAGTGAAAAAAGGAAGATCAAGATGATCTCTAAAAGAGTAAAATGTTTTACAAGACATAAATAAAAGCAGATTCATAGGAAAGGTCATCAGTGGTGGCACCAGTGACTAACAAGGGATGTGAAATGATACCAGTGATAATTAAAAACATTTCTTTTGGAGACATTTCAAATGCAGAGGAACTCTTCTCTCCTCAGCAAACTTCACAGTGTTTTGCTGATGACAAACTGGTGTAATAAAAATAAAGACACAGTGAAATGGAATTTTTACAATTGTGATTCTTAAACAGCACTGCTATGGAAAAAAATACAATAGACTTTTTCATATCCAAGCTATCTTATTTTAACAGTTTTCCAAACAATTGAGAGAGTTTAACAATCAATTCATGTTAAAATTAGCTGAACACACACACTCTTTGAATGAATTATGTTGAAAATACCCAGGAAATCTAAGATGAGCTTAGCTTTTTCCCAGTTTTTCATTTAGAAAACCTCCTGACTGGTGTTCTTCATTTCCTTTTTTATCAGCATTTTGCTTACAGAAGGTTTGGGCTCCACTGCACAGCTTGTAATCTCAGTACTTGGGAGACTGAGACAGGAGGATCACAGGTTCAAGGCCAGCCTCAGCAACTTTGTGAGACCTTCAGCAACTTATCAAGACTTTCCAAATAAAAAATAAAAAAGTGCTGAGAGTGTAGCTCTGAGGTAGAACACCCCTGGGTTCCAACTCCAGTACCAAAAATAAACAAACAAAAACAAAATATTAACCCAGTCGGGTTGGAAATTATAATGTAACTTCTAAATGATATATGTCTTAGAGATGAGGGTGATATTTGAAGCTAAATTAATGTGGAGGACAGAAAAGTCAACAGGTAGTATTGTCAAGGGAATCACAACAATTCCATGAAGAGTCCAGAGGACTTCCCAGGCTTGGGGAGGGGGGACTCACCTCAGGAAAGGTGGGGTCCTTGACTTCTGTGGCATAAAAGGATTTCAGCACGAGCCAGAGACACAGACAGAGGTTTACTTAGGAAAGTGAGGGGATACATGTTCAAGGCAGAATGCAGGCCATCTCAAGAGGGAGAGAGGCATTTGGGGTCTCATAGTTCTTTTTTTATAGGAGATCCCTATGAGGGCATGGGTAGGGGTGCACAGCAGGGATGGAGGTCTGGTTTTCCTCAGAATCCTCAGGTTTCTGACATCTGATTGATGGGTGGCCCATGCGCTTGACCAAGTGTCATTGTTCTTTTACATTTCCTCTAGACATTCTTTATGGATCCTTTGTTTACCAAACATCTTAGAAACTTTCGGTCTTGTGGGGAGACAGGCCTTTAGAATTAAAGGTGAGGGCCTTTTAGGTATGTTTGCCTAAGGAAGGCAGACCTTGGGGGGGTGAAGATAAGGATCATCATGGAGTTTTTAGATTTTTAAAGCTACAGTCTTCCTTTTCTTCCATTTTTGCTTCCTTTCTACCTGTTGCTTTTATTTCTCCTATCCTACCTTAGTATGACAGGGTCAGAAAAGTTCTGAAACAGCTTACAAATTATTGGTGAGGGGGACAGGCTTGTGCACAACCAAATACAGGGCTTAGGGGAATAAGAATGGAAACTGCCCACACAGCTCACTTCTACTCTACTATTCCATTCTAGGATGTCCTTGCCCTGGAAGATAAAAGATAAAAGTGACAAATATCTTCATTATTCATTCCAGGAACTTCCTGAAAGAAGTTGTGTGTGTGTGTGTGTGTGTGTGTGTTACTGGGTATTGAACCCAGGGGTGCTTTACCTCTGACCTACACCCTCAGCACTATTTTATTTTTTATTTTTTAATTTTTTTAATTTTAATTTTAATTTTAATTTTAATTATTTTGGGGGTACCGGGGATTGAACCCAGGGGCGTTCTACCTCCGTGCTACAAACCAGGTCTCACGAAGTTGCGGAGGGCCTCACTATGTAGAGAGAGAGAGAGAAAGACAGAGAGAGAGAGAGAGAGAGCTGAAGCTGGCCACAAACCCGGATCCTCCGGTCTCCACCTCCCAAAGTACTGGGATTACAAGCGTGCGCCACCACGCCCGGCTATTTTTTATTTTGAAACAAGGTCTCACTAAGTTTTAGCATGCTGGCCTTGAACATGCAATTCTACTGTCTCAACCTCCCAAGTAACTGTATTACAGGCATGTGTGCCCTGTGCCTGGCTTCATTAATTCTTTAATAGAAAGTATCTGTAATGGTTTTGATTTATAATGTTCCTCGAGACTTCATAGAGAGTAGGCAGCCATGTTGGAATCAGGGCTTGGTTGCTGAGGAAGAGTCCCTAGGGGTGTGGCCTTGGGGAATTATATATGGTCCTCCTCCCTCTGCTCTCTTTCTGCTCCCAGCCTCCATGATGTGAGAGCAGAGCCTTGCTCTGTCCCTCTGCTTCCTACTGCCATGCCTGGAGCTCCACAAACCTGGCCTGACATGTACTGAACCTCTGAAGTCTCTAAAACTGTGAAAAATAAATCTCCCTTCTTCTAACTCAACTGTGATCAGGTTTAATGGGTCACAGCAGTGAGAATGCTGTCTGAGACAGAAATTGGTATCAGAGGAGTGCTATCACCATTGTATCTAAGTCTAACCATGAATTCTGTGAGTTTTTGGAACTAGTTTATGAGAGGAAGTTGGAAGGATCAGAATTTGGCTAGAAAGGTGGACAGTAGAGATTATGCTCAGGATATTTCAGAGGTCAAAGAGGACTCCATAGAAAAATGGAGAAGAGGCCACAGGTGTTACATTCTGGCAAAGAACTTATTGGCATTTTGCCTATATCCTGAACCTTTGTGTGAGGCCGAATTTAAAGATGATGGACTGATAAAGCTGGTGGAGGAAATCTCAAAACAACAAAGTATCCAGACTGCCTTACGGTTATTGATATCTGTGTTCGGCCAATTGTATAGTGAATTTCAGAAGCAGAAAGCAAAGCAGAGAGACTTTATAGATTTGCAGTTGTACTAGAAAGGTATATATACATTTGGGGCCCAGAGAGATGGTGTTGTGAAAGAAAGTAAGATGGCTTAAGGAAGGTCATATATTTTGCCTAGGAACAAAGAAAGGTTGTCTGGTCAGTTCAAGCCCAAGTGTGTAACCATGGAAACAAGGGCCTATTGCTGGCTGTGATTGAAGAGGGCCCAGCAGCAGCCTTGATTGAGGCAGGCCCAGTGCCAGCTGTGATTGAAAAGGGGCCAGCAGCAGTGATTGAAAAGGGTGTGACTATCTTTTCTGTTGGCAGTCAATTTTGGCACTCAGGTAATGCTGGCTTTGCTGGAAAAAGGGATCATGGAATCTCCCCCCTCCCCCAGATTTCAAAGGAAGGCCTGGGAATCCAGGCAATGAGTGTCAGGGTCAGAATCCCTGCGTGCAGGTCCAAATGGAGCAATTTGTGAAACTGTGAGGGTGAAGCCAAGGATGCAAGGAGAAACCCCGAGATTCAGAAAATAGATTTAGAAACATGGAATGATGGCGATGAAAGGCTACAAGCTGGGATCCATGGAGACAGGCTAGAAGAGCAAGTATGCCATGATTTACAACCAACCAGGCCGTAAGGGCGGGATACCAAGGCTCCTTGGAGATCGCATATCATCACCATTCTGCCCCAGATGCCAGAAATGGAGCTGCAGAATTAAATGCTCACCCTGCTGGATTTCAATCCCATTTTGGTCCTATTCCTTCTTTCTGTGGTCCTATTCCTCCCTTTTGGAATGCAAATGCTTACTCAGTGCCATGTACATTGGATGTACATAACTTGCTTTTTATTTTTACAGGGGCTCATAGGCAAAAGTTCACTTTGAGTTTCAGAGGAGACTTTGGACTTCTGAGCAATGCTGGGACTGTTAAGACCACAGGAACTCTTGGACATGGACTGAATGCATTTTTTATTGTGAGAGGGCCATGAGGTCTTGGGGGCAGGGCAGAGTATAATAATTTGGATTTATAATGTCTCCTAAGACCTTACAGAGAGTAGGCAGCCATGATGGAGGCAGGGCTTGGTTGTTGAACAGGGGTCCCTTGGTGTGTGCCATTGGGAAGGATATATGGTCCCTCTTCCCCTTGCTCTTTCTCTGCTTCTAGCTTCCATGATATGAGAGTAGAGCCCTTGCTCTCTCTTTCTCCCTCCACCGCCATGCCCTGAGCTCCACCAATGCTTGCCTGACATGGACTAAATATCTGAAATCTCTAGAAGGGTAAGCAAATAAATATTCTTTCCTCTAAGTTGTATGATCAGGTTTATTTGGTCACAGCAGTGAGAATGCTATCTCAAACAGTATCAAAGACAGCTTACTACCCAAGATCTTCAGAATTCTTCCCTTCAGAATACTTGCCTTTCTATGTCTATTGAAAAGAAAAGAAAATCTGAGATGTACTAAATTTAATTACAAGGGCCAGAAGATGATAAAGGTAAGGGAAGTTAATCAGTTAGCAGCCCTGGGACAAGCCACCAAAAACTAAGAAACAAACAAATAAAAAACCTATTCCACGTATGTATTTTAAAACCTTGACTCAGACCTCAGGTGTTCAGACCACCAATCATGAATACATCCTGTCTACAACCCTAATCAATCCAGAAGTGAATCCTTACCGATGCTATCCCAAAATGTCCCCCAATTCACGTTATCCTGACCCTCTGTTCTATAGCCCATATAGATTCGATGTAAACAAGTTATGTTTCCCTTCCCCCAAATTTTCACTACACAAAATGTTCTAGGCTTATAGGTCTGCCAGACTATTTCTAATTGCTGTCTAGCCTTGCTGCTGATAGCTAAGGGAACTTGTTCCAGGACCAGACCTCTTCTGACCAGCATCTACATTGGCTCAATAGACTTTTATTTCGGTGGTCCTTTAGTCTGAAGAGATTTGATTTAACCCTACCAATTTTAAATTATAATATGATGGCCGGGAGTGGTGGTGCACACTTGTAATCCCAGTACTTTGGGAGGCGGAGACCGGAGGATCTGGGTTCGCGGTCAGCCTCAGCTCTCTCTCTCTCTCTCCTTCCTTAGTGAGGCCCTCTGCAACTTCATGAGACCCAGTTTCAAAATAAAGTATAAAAAAATAGGGCTGGGAGTGTGGCGTGGAGGTAGAACGCCCCTGGGTTCAATCCCCGGTACCGCAAAAATAAATAAATAAATAAATAAATAAATAAATAAATAAATAAATAAATTATAATATGATAAGCCTTATCCAATTCTAACCAAGCCCCCACATTGAAACCCCTGCTTTAAACTACACTTTTGAATCTCAGTAAATATCTCAACTTTTATTTTTCCCATCGGAGATGCTACTAAGATTGTTGAGAGGCAATGTTTTTCTTTACTACCATAAGCTTTGTCTTATTGATAGGTTGTTTGGGTAATATATTGGATACTTTGTGGAGCCAATCTTTGACAATCTTGGATGACCCAGTGAGATTCAGTCAAAATGAGATATTCTTTAACACTCAGTTTTGATGTGGACACAATTCTTCTCCTGTGGACCTTGGAGCCTCTGCCTCTCCCAGGGCTCCCTGACCTCACGCTGGGGTAAGTCTTGCATTTGGTTGAACTTTGGTTTTGTAAGGGTGAGGGAAATTCCCTCTGTCCCTTCTGAAGGTTCACTGAAATGAACTAACAATAGACAAATACAGAAGAAAAGACATACTAATTTGTTAACATCCATGAGAGCATCACAGTAAACCAATGAAATCCAGAAATTTGTATCCTATTCTTCATAGGGAAGAAGAAAATGGGAAGAATGTAGGTAAATTTTGAGGGTAGTAAATTACTTTTAAGGGGAATGAATGGCCCCCAAGAGGAGACAATGCATTGTAAATGATTCTCTTTGGATGTTGAGTGGGACTGAAGGACAGACAGTATCTTGTGGCAAAGTCTGTCTAGGTGTGGTAACTTTCCTCAGTCTTTCTTTCCAGTAATGTGAGTTTAACCTTCCTGGTTAATAAACTTTCAAGGAGGGGATCTAAGTCAATTGTGTTCCTCTTTGGTGGGTCTGATCTTTATGTGGATAAAGGAACATCAGAGAAAAGCCTCTTCTAGCAGGTGCTGATCCCCAAGTGCCTTTTAATAATCAGTATATCAGGGTATCATATTTTGGGGTGACATACCATGGATTCCTTAAGTTATTTTACATTAAGCTCCCCAAATTCTGAATTTGTTTTTTTCTTTTATGAATAAGGAACCCCTTTTCAGAAATCTTTTAAATTATCATATTTGAAAAAGCTGGTATCCTTGGTAGAAATCTACCATATTGCCAACAAGACTACTACTTACCTGTCTCTGTGGTTTAAATTTTGCTCTTTTCTCTCTCCTAAGATATTTAGAGATAATTGTTACCAATTCCTTTACTGATGAGGCCCAAAGTGCTGGTGTCCACAGAAGAAATATCATGAAAATAATGGTGGAACAAAAGACTGCTGGTACAAGGAGTTGATGAAAGTAAATGCAGAATAACCAGCTTCATCATTTACTCCTGCTTCCTCTTTCCTCTCTGAGAGATTGTTTCCTTCCATGCTATCCTAGGTGCAGAAAGGTGAAAGCTTGAAATCCTTTCCTGAGGAAATGATGGCAAATGGCGAACAAGAGTTGCTGGGTATGGTATTTTGAATAGCTAGGTCATAGTCAGCTTGTGCTGCCATAACAAAACACCATGAACTGGGTAGCTTAAACAACAGTGGCTTATTTCTCACAGTTCTGGAGCCTGGGAAATCTGAGATTAGGGTGTCACTGTAACTGAATTCTCCCATTATTGCCCAAAAGGCTGCAGGTTTTCTTCTTATTGTGATCTTTTCTGTAAAATTAAAGAATAAAGTTGACAGACTATAAAAGGGCACGTGTAGGGGTATAAAGATTTATTTTAAGCCAAGGGAAGGTAGAATACACACACACACACATACAAAAGCTCCCCTGACACGGGAGGGAGGGAAGGTCCCCAAAAGAGAATAAGCAGTGAAGGTCTTAGGAGGTGATCTTTTATTCCTTCTTGTGGTTCCCCATCTTTTCTTTTGTGATTGGCTAGAATTGGGTCTTGAGGAACCAATGCCTTTTGCCTAGTTTAAATCCTTAATTTGAATTTCCTGGTGCCACCTGTCTGCTCCCTCATCCATTTTCCTTTGATCACTTTTGGGGCTGAAGTTTTGTATCAGCTTGCACTGTTATCCCTGTATCTATCAACCCTCCATCTTTATAAACCAACCATCTTTATACCGATGGCCTCTTTTAACCCTTCCTGTTTCCAAGTTCTCTGCCCTGATCCATCAATATGATTGAGTTCTGGTGAGGGCCTCCTTCTTGACTACAGAGAGCTGCCTCCTTCTTGCTATACCTTAAATGGTAAGGGTTGGGGGAAAGACACTCTCTGATCTCTTATGATAAGGGCAATAATCTCATCATGAGGACCCCACCCTCATGGCTTTATCTAAATTGAAGAATAAGTTGTAGGACTTGTCTCAGAGTTTTAGAACTACTGGGAAATAAAGTCATTTAGATAATAGGAGGTTTGTCTGATGAAAATTTTATTTAAGATTTTAGTCATTTCTTAAGAAAATATTCCTAAAATGGATTGCACACTTCACTGCCTTCTTAATTAAAGAAGCTTGAATATTATTTAACCTTTTCTTGATGACTCAAGGTCATCATTATATACATCAATGATTATTCTATTTTTTTTTTTGCGGTATCGGGGACTGAACCCAGGGGTGTTCTACCTCCGCACTATTCCCCCGGCCCTATTTTTTATACTTTATTTTGAAACCGGGTCTCACGAAGTTGCGGAGGGCCTCACTAAGGAGAGAGAGAGAGAAAGAGACAGGGAGAGAGAGAGCGAGAGAGCTGAGGCTGGTCGCGAACCCGCATTCTCCAGTCTCCGCCTCCCAAAGTACTGGGATTACAAGCGTGCGCCACCACGCCCGGCTTCATCAATGATTATTCTTTAAAGCAATACTGCTCTCAAAAGCCATCAATGATCCAGGTGTGGTGCTCACCTGTACTTGGGAGGCTGAGATAGGAGGATTAGAGGTTTGAGGTCAGCGTTAGCAATTTAGTGAGAGCCTGTTTCAAAACAAAAAGTTCAAAAAGGTCTGGAAGTATAGCTTGGAGGTAGAATGCCTCTGAATTCCATTCCCAGTACTAAAAAAAATTATCAATGTATAGCATATCTAATTTAAGAGGTCCTCTCTCTAATAAGAATATGTTGTTTATAGTCTGCTGTGATTAGGTTTGAATAGGAAGGGTAGAATAAGTGAGTGCTCTAGCTGGATTTAGTGACACTGACTTTGGCTGTTCTTTTTTTTCCTACACATACCAACCCTGCTCATATTCCAGTTAGGTGAAAAATAGCTGATACTGTATTCCTGATAAGTGAGATGCAATTAAAACTTGGAAACCAGAGACAAATTGTACTGTGATTACCAGTTCATTAGCAATGTCGTAGCCATCCTGAAAAAATGAATACCATCTTTCATGTACCAACTTGGATAAGATCCCATTATCCCTTTGCTTAGACTGTTAGCATAAGTTTCCATTTTAGCTTGTGATTTTTTTTCTTATTTTAAAGAAGATAAAAATAATGCTAGCAAATGCATTAGTTTGGCACCATTATTAACACTTCAATATCAATTCTTCTTGGTTTTTTTTTTAGACATTTTACAGTTTCCAGAATATTTTCCTGGGCACATTCTCCTTCATTCTCACCACCACCTTCTGCAAGAGAACTGCCCACAACCTGGTGTTCACCTGGGGTCATGTATCTCCCCAGAGGTTGTACAGGTTCTCTCTTTAATTCAGTGTCTTTGAGATCCTTCCTGCATGCCGATGAGGCAGCAATAGCAAGCGGTTGTAGCAATTGCACCACTCATATGTAACAAATATACTAATTAAAAAATTGCCAAGGAAAGGGGCACACATCTTGAAAGCCTCCACCCAAAATAAATAGCTAACAGAATAAAACAAAAATCACTGTGCATACTTGTTAAGAAGCCTCTGGGGAGTGCTCAATGAATGGATGACTTTCGCACAGCAGCCTAGCTGCATTCTTCAGTAATATTTTAAATAATCAGAACCTAAAGATACCAAAATAGTAAGGAATAATTGTTCATAAGATGGAAAGCTGCTTTTACTTTGGTGTGTTTTTCAATTCAACCTCTGAATCTTTGCTTTCACAATGCAGCACATCCATTTGCCTCATGACCATCTCCTTTGTGAAGGACGTTCTTTTTTCTTTTAAAAATCAGAACAAGGTAGAACAATAACACAGCTTGCTGTGCTCAAAATCCTACTCATCTGAAGTGCTTATATACATGAACACATTTCTTGAGCTTTTCCCAAGATTTAGAAGCTGTTCTAGGTGCTGGGCTTTCAGCAGTAAACCAGAGATAAAGGCTGGAGGCTGGAAAGGCTAGCAGATTCTCTTGACCTGTGATAGGATTCAGACACACTCCCCAAGATATGGCAACAGCTTGGAATTTGAGAAAATAGTAGAAGCAGGAAGGTTGCTTTCACGCTCCACTTCGCTCTTCAGGCTATGAAACCTAGGATGGATTTTATGACCTTCCTCTGAAATAGGACATAAAATCCTCATGTGAGAGGTGTCCTCCCTATACCTGGAGGAAAGGAGATGGAGACAGAGTGACAGGGAGGAGCTGAATAAGCAAGACTTGTTACGTTTCCCCCAGTTTATTACCATTAGCTCATACTCCCTTTGTTTAATCATATTTCCTTACAATCTCAAACTCCATCAAGCTGAGCATAAAAATACACAGGTTTATCTATTTCTTTGAGTCTTCATTTCCTCATGAAGGCTCCCAAGTCATGTAAAACTTCTATTAAATAAATGTGTTTGCTCTTCTATTGTTAATCTGTCTTTTGTTATAGGGGCCTCAGCCATGGGCATAGGATGGGAGAAAAACAGTTATTTCTCCTCCCCCACTCCATCATAGTATAGATTAATTTATAGATACCTTCAGACATGTAATAATGACAATAAAGAACCCCTATAATAAAAATATCTCCCTACTTTTTGTCTTCAATATCATGTTGGTATGGAGAGTCTTGTAGATGGGAGAGTTTGAGATTTTACTGGGTATCATATTTTTATGGACATCAGGACTTGTTCCTTCCTCCTTCTGTATCTTCACTGGTGAAGCTTTAAGTGGTCTAGATGCAGGCTTTGAGGTGGTGCTGGACTGTGGTGGAAAGATCAGTAGTGTCAGAAGACCAAGGTGAAACTCTGCATTTGAAAGAATGTGATTTGGGGCAAAGGCCATAGGCTTTGGGATCAGACAGATTCTATATGCATCCAGGCTCTCACTTCCTAGCTGGGTGACCATATTTCTTAAACATGCTTAATCTTAGTTTTCCCATTTGTAAAATGGGTGTTTTAATATTCAATAGAATTAGGAGTATTAAATGAGGTTTATATAAATGGTTCTAGTACATGTTAAAGTGAACAATAAATATGAGCTCTCTCTAATTTTCTACTTAGTTTTGTTATACTTTCTAATTTCTTTCCAGCGTTAGTAGTCTGAGACCATGGCAGTACAACCTATTACACAGAGGAGTCATCTGCTGTATAAACCAAGTGGGTTAGCAATACAATCTCAGAATTGATTCGTACATTGGAAATCCATGTAAATTTGTACTGTTTTGGTTGAGTAAAGATTATACGTGTAGTGTATACTGATTAGTATTTTTTTTGTTTGGGTTATGATAAAATTCCATGTTAAATTACTTCATTGTGTCTGTTCCTTCTACCAAAATGGCATGTAAAAGTATTCAAAATTTTATCTTCTCAGTAGGGATATGGAAATGCATATTATGGTTTCTCATTGTTAAGTTGAAGTCACATGATTTAAAATACAGAAAAGACAAATGTAACTAACGGTAAGGGTTGGACTACTTAAAAAATTTAAATGGTTATAAATAATGGATGGACATATTATACTTAAGCCAAGAGGGTGCTCACTAGTAATTTAAGGCATCAGTACACGAGCAGTGTGTACTAGGAATAAAAAATGTCTTTCATCCTCTTGCTTCAGCATACAGTGCATGAAAAATCAAGTGATGCCTTTATGAGAGATGGAAGCACTTGTTAAATATTGCAGTGTTGTGTGCATAACTATTTTAAAGCAAACACAGGGTTGAAGAAGACAGGAAGCAAACTGGAATGTCATTCAAGAGGCAAGTCTGGATCAAGGATTCAGACTGGCACAAGGGGAGAGTGAGAGAAGGAAAGATATAATTTATTTGTCTCTTCCTTTTCCTGGCTAGTTATGCCTGAGTAAAAGGAGCTGGGCATGCTCAGAGTAATGATTAAGGAGTGGAGATGTGCCAATTGACATTAGAGCCCTGGTTCTCAACTTCGGCTGCATTAGGTGATTGAGAAAGGGGAGCATGTTGCAGTGTTGCGTGTTCCACTGGCTCCTACAGTTCATGAGAGCAAAGGTTAAATGTTCAGCAATCTGGTAAGGCAGTTGCTACACAGCCATTACTAAAAAGGAAATTATACCAACACGATTAAATAAATGAGTTATATTAAAACAAAGGCAAAATACTCAAAGTTCCTCACTTTCTTATTTTACTTTATGCTATTGCTTACATCTACCATATCTGTATAGTAGAAATACTATATAATAGTGTGCTCCTGTGCTTCTCTTCCCAACTCTGCATCCAGTAGCATCATATCAGTAGCTTGAAATTGGCCATGGTAGGAATATTTACACCATGAAAATAAACAAATACTGTGAATCAGGGTGTTTTCTTTCTTTTACTTTTCTTGCTTTTTTATTTTCTGTAGAGGTAGGTATTTACCAACATACCGTTGGATATGAGTGAGAATGACATTTTAAACAGAGTGGAATAAGTTTAGAAAAAAATACTTTGTTAGAAAAAATTTCAGCTATACACAAAAAAGTAGAATTTTATTAAGAATACTCACATACCCATTACCAAGCTTCAATAATTATTGACATTTTGTCAATCTTGCTTAATCTCTTGCTCCCAATTTTTCCCTTAAGTATAATAAATCAAACCCAGATAGCATATAGTTTTATCTGTAAACCCCACAGCATACATCTCTAATGCTTAGGCACTTAAAACAGATATAACCACAATTTTATTATACCAAATAATATTTTATGATATTCTTTAGTACAAGTCCATATTTGAATTTCCCAAATATTTCAGAAAGTGTCTTTTTAGAGTTGGCTTGTTTGAATCAGGAGCCAAATATGTGAACTGGCCTTTTTAATAACTGAAAAAGAGTGTAAAGTTATGAGATCTGTCTGAGATGTCATTAAAGAGCAGGAAAGGCAGATTTGACAGAACATAGTTCAAAGTAAGGATTAGAGAAAAAATAAAACTGTTTCATGTTTATGCCCTACTGAGATTAGACTCTTCAATAAACTGGTTATACAAAGGAGGACAAGGTATGTTCTGTGCCCTAAAAAAGCACAGTCTAGGGCAATAGCAGTACTTAACTTTTGGGGAGGCATGGACCCCTTTGCATGCTCACATTTACATATAGAATTTTGCATACAAATTGAGTTTTGAAATCCATAGCATTCATCCTGGGGCCAATGGAACCAGAATTAAGATGTAGAATTAAGAATTAAGAGGGAAAGAGGGAGACACGTAAATGATAAATTACAATCCAAAGCGATAATGTTAAAGCCAAGCATGTACTAAGTGCCACTGGAGCACAGAGCAAAGAAGTGGCCGATTTTGCTTAGTAGCAGGGAAAATGACATCGAAAGCAGAGTTTGACATTTTGATTAAGAGTTTGTCAATTGGAGATGGTGACTGGGGCCGGCATGCCAAAGTTGGGCATGACAAGAGATGGTGTGCTAAAAAGACAGCTTGGCCAAGAGGTCAAGAGCCATACGGACTCATATGAGGGAGTTAGTTTTTAATTTGTTCCAGTCATTGCAGGGTTTTAAACTGAAGAGTGACATGATCAGATTTTCACAGGAAAAAGTTAAATGGAGCAACAGGGCAGGGAGACATTACTCATAGGGAGACTTGACACAATGAGGCCTGAAGATGCTACTGTAATAGTCCAAGTAAATGGTGACAGGACATGGACTACAGCATGGCCAATGAGGTCAGAGAAGGAAGTATTTTAGGAGGAATTTAGGAAATTAAATAGGGGCAGTACATATATGTGGATGGATAGTAAAGAAAAAGGAGAAATCCAGGCAAGCAAAGGTTCCTAGCTTTAAAGGTCTGAAAGAGAGGTAAGGCCATTTAGTAAAATAAAGAATACAGGATGTGTAGCTATGGTCAAGGAGAGAGAGGGGAAAATAAAGGCCATGGGTTGGAGCATGTTGAGTTTGAGGTTTCTCTGGACATATAGGAAGGGACACCCAGAAGGAGCTTAAAAGGAGAGTCTGTGGCTGGGCGTGGTGGTGCACGCTTGTAATCTCAGTACTTGGGAGGCGGAGACCAGAGGATCCGGGTTCGTAGCCAGCCTCAGCTATTTAGTGAGGCCC
>PVJS01002590.1:34919-83041 GCA_004027185.1 Glis glis
AAAAAAAAAAAAAAAAAAAAAAAAAGCTGGGCCCAGTGCTTTCAATGCAGGCCAAGTTTAGTTGGGGTCATTTAGAGTTTGAAATTTTCTTTTTTTATGTTCATTTATTGGTGCATTGTAATTATACATTTTGATATATGTCAGGGTATGAACATCATGCCCTCCCTCCCAGATGATTGTGATTCATTTTGAGATGCAATGAACCTTTAGGGATTCTCCATGACCAAAATTTTATCCTTCAAAACTTAACACAAGATTTGGGGATTTGAAAAAAAAGTGATAATCTCACTATATTTTCTTTTTTTTTATCTCCAGTCTGATCTCATCTCTAAAATAGAGATCCTTTCAAATACAAGTTTAAACAAATCCCTTTCTTGCTTAAAACCTTTTAGTAGCTCCTCATTGCCCCAAGGCAAAGCCCACACTCCCCTTTTCCTCTTCTACTTATTATTACTATTACTATTCAATGTGTATATCGATTCTCTCAGAGACCCTTTCCTAACCCCTCAGTGTTAGGTCTCAGTGAAGTAGAAAATAATGTAATCAATTCTTTCCTTACCTGCATTCCCGTCCAGAAAGCAACTTATGGCCAGGGACTGGCATCGCCTACTGATTCAGAAGGTGATGTGAAATGGAATTGTGCCTAATATGTGCTAGGTAATTTGACAGGGGTTGAAGCCACAGTGGTGAGGAAACTCAAGTATAAGATCCCAATTGCCTTGTCACAATTACCTATTGTATCTTCAAGAGATTAAAATGCTAAACTCAGTTCTTGACCTAGGATAATAATGCTTCTGTTTTTCTTGGATTGATCATAGCATTTTGGGTGACTACAAATTGGACCCTTTTTGTCAGTTTCTACCCTCTGCTCATTCCTCAAATGACTATGTCCTTAACCTATTCCCAATTTGATTTTCTTATCCAGGAATGAGAAAAGGGGCTCTAAATTAAGACTCCAAGAGGAAGGTGAGAAAGGAGGCATAGAAACTGGGTGAGAGAAAAACAAAGATGTGTAATTTTTGCCTCAGAAAGGCAGGAAATGAAGTGAGCATAAGAGTAGGTCATTTGAGTCGTGTTAAATTCTGTGTTATGCTGTGTGGACACATCATAAGAAAAGTGTTAATCTAATGCTAGGCACACTATGAAAATCTGTCAGTCCAAAGCTATGTTCCATCTTCAAGGGACTAGGGCTTTGCATTTCTTAGAAGCATTGATCAGTGTAAGTGCAGGTCGATGGAGGCTTTTGTGTTTGCATTTAAATGTTAATCAATCACATTTTATTAAAAATTTAAGGCAATAGTGAGAATGGAAAAGCATATAAGTCTGTGCTTATGACAAAGAAGTCAAGTTGAGGTCCATTCTGAAATGACTTGAGAATTTCATAATGTGTGGAATATTAGGGACCCATCTGGACAACAGACACTGGTAGTGATAATGATTAGCTAGGGTTGGGGGTGGGACTAATGAACATTTATTGACAAATCTCTATAAGATGCAAAACAAAGTGCTTTCCCAAGATGTCTGGACAAATCAAAAGTGCATCCAAGTATGCCATTAATCACTTCACAAATAGTTATAGTAATAATTATCATTTTAAGTCTTTTGAATACCTTTTATAAAGATCTACTTTTTATGGTAACATACAAATAACAAATTTAACATTTAACCATTTTTAAGTGTACAGATGTGACATTAAGTATATTCACATTGTTCTGTAACTATTACTATCATCCATCTCCAGAATTCTTACATCTTCTGAACCTGAAAATTTGTACCCATTGTACAATAACTTTTTCATTGCCCCCTCCCTCCAGTCCCTGAAAAAACACCATTCTCCTTTCTATCACTATGAATTTGACTACTCTAGGTACCTCATTAGCAGAATCATACAATATATTTGTCATTTTGGGACTAGCTTTTGGCATAATTTCCTCATGTTTCATCCATATTGTAGTATGTGTCAAAATTTCCTTCCTTTTTAAAGGCTGAATAATAATCCATTGGATGTGAATGCCACATTGTTTATCTATTCACGCATCAGTAGACAGGCTGCTTTCACCATTTGGCTACTCTGAATAATGCTGCTATGAATAGATACTCTTTGAGTCCCTATTTGCAGTTCTTTTGAGTACATACCCAGAAGTGGAACTGGTGGATCACATGGCAGCTCTATGTTGAACTTTTTCAGGAACTACCATGCTGCTTTCCCCAGCGGCTGCTCCATTTTATCTTCTCATCAGCAATGCACAAGTGTTCCAAGAAAGATATTTTAAAAACTGAAATTTAAAAGGAAAAACACTGCAAAACCTTGGTAAGGAAAGATGGGTGACAAAAAGCCAAGTTGAACAAAGTTGCTCTTCCTTTTTAATTTATGTAAGCCAGAAGAACTTCCTAAGTGATAAGTCTTGAATGAGTTTCAAATATCCCTGTAACTGATCCCCTAAGTTTTGAGGGCATGGAGGTGTGGGTTTGGGGAATCAGGCAGGGTCTGGGGCAGTCTCCCCCACTTACCTTAGTGTGTCTTACAAATATTATGATTTTCTATGTGGATTAGAATATGAAAAAGTTTAGGAAACACTGCTGTAAACCATACAGATAAAGTCAGGATTAAAATCAGGAGGAGATGCGAAGAGAGATGTGTAAAATATTCATTCACCAGGAGAGTTTATTGAGCACTTGCTCTGTACCAGGTGATAGGTCAGACTGGAGACACCTGGGAGAAAGTTTAGGGAAAACAAGAAAAAAAGGATAATACTTTCAAAGGGGAATATCTCTTGAAAGTGAGGGGCATGCAAATAAATAGTTAGAATATAGTGAAGGATAATCTGCTGGGAGAGTGGGAACTACGTGATGTTACATGTTTTCCCCAACCATCAGCTGGCACACATTCAGATCTTGAGGTTTGGAAAGAGAAAGCTCCTGAACTGTATTTACTTCCCCTGCCATCAGGGGCCATATGGAATATCCGTTCTCAATCTGTAGGATGTGGATGCTCAGGGTAACTTGGGGATGTCAGGAGATAAATGAACTGTCAGAGTGGAGTAGAGCTACTTGTAATTTATTTATTTATCTTTTAGTGCTGGGGATTGGATTTAGGGGCAGTCTACCTCTGAGCTATACCCTTAGCCCTTTTTATTTTTTTATTTTGAAACTGGGTCTCAGTAAGTTGCTGAGAATCTTGCTAAGTTGATGAGGCTGGCCTCAAACCTGCGGTCCTCCTATCTCAGCCTCCCAAGTACTGGAATTAGAGGTGTTGCAGCACTATGCCCAGCCTGTTAAAAATTTTAATTGTATTTTTTGGACAAAGTGTGGGGATTCAAAATTATCATTTGCATTACAATGGAGAAAAGAACCAGGAAGGCTCAAGGAAGCCATCCCCAAGAACTTTTACCCCTGTCTGAGTTCCAGGCTGATCTGGGCTATGGTTTTTCCTGCTCTCAGCACCCTGGGTTTACTTCCTATGAGAGCACTTATCACACAGTACTTTGGTGTCTGCAGTACTTAACTCTCTTTCTCCTGCTTGACTCTAAGTGTCATGCAGGCAGAGAGCTAACCCAGAAGTGTTTGTGGATGAATAGGTAAGTGAGCAGAAAGAGAGCGGTCAAATAATTGGAAGCGTTTATATGAAGCAGCGAAGACACCCACAATAACTTGGGGAGATTCCTTGGGAAAAGTAGACACTCAGTGTCCACTGCTGAGGTTTCTGTCAGCTGTGGCATGGTGGCATGAAACTGTCAGCTCTTTCCTTGTATCATTTTCCAGAATACCCTTTTAGGACTTTTCTCTAAAGTCCTCTCCCTTCCCTGGCACAATCAACATGTGGCTGAATGTCTGTATAGGTTGCAACTATCTGAGTTCATTGTGAATTGTGTTTCTTGTAGGAATAATCTAACAAATAAGACCTAGAAATACTGCCGCACGTTATCTGAAGTCATTTTGAGATACTGTTATTATTGTCATCGTTGTGTCTTTGTTTATGTTTTTCATTGGTAGTGGAGCTCAAATCCAAGGGGCATTCTACATTTGAGCTACACTCCCAGCCTGTTTTATTTTTATTTTGAAACAGCAATTTATTTGCTAAATTGCTGAAACTGGCCTTGAACCTCAGATCCTCCTGTCTCAGCCTCCTAAGTGCTGGGATTACAGGTGTGTGTCATGATTCCTGGCTTTCATTATTATTATTGTTATCAGTAAATCATCTTTTCTATCTAATTTGATTGCTTATATTATATATGCCTTTGACTCTTTTCTCCTAAAGGATGACAAAAGGTTTCATTTTACCTTTTCTTTTTTTTTAACAAGAAGATTATTTATAAAATGCCAATAAGTGATAGCCCAGAGAAATTGAGGAATTATAGGATGAGGATTTGGGTAAAAAGTACTTTACTGATAAACATTTTGATCTGAAATATTGTGAAAGTGCACACGTTCTGATGGGAAAAGGATAAGAAATTTCTTTTTTGACTCAAAGCCACAGTGTTTTAATCTGGCAAAAATTCTGGGAAGCACTGGAAATCCCCAAAGCGAGGTGCCAGATGTCATTTCTGGATCCTGGATCCGTGGGCTTGGTTGCTAAGAAGATGATGCCTCCTCCCCTTCTCCACACTCATCTGACGCCCGCCGGAGCGCCAGGGAGTTGGTGTAAGCAGGAAGGGATCTAACAATGTCAACTGCGCTGACATCATCCTGGCTGTGCGGGGCTGATGGGAATTCAGAATATCAAACATCACATCAAGGGCAGCGACCAGGTGTGACTCATTTCCCTGGAGAAGCAGGAGAGAGGAAGGGAAAGGGCAGGATTATCTCACACTGACACACACACACAGCCTTTCAGACAGAGCTGCTCGACTGGCTTATGTGAAAGCCGGAAAACCTTGTTCTGTCTCTCTCCTTATTTTTCCACCGGAAACACTTCGTCTTCTAGTCTTATGCACGTCAGTATACAATTGAGTCTTTCAACATCATAATATACACATTCTTTGAGATCATTACTTTTTATATCACATAAGCTATCAGAACAATTAAAAAATTATTTTCTTGTCTCTGTGTTCTCTTCCGGTATCATCTCGTGAATTGTTCAGATACCACTAAATTGAAAGAAAGCTGAACAAAAGAGCATGATACAGGGCTATGGCACTGCTCTGGTTTTGCTACATGAGTATGGCATTTCAGGGTCCTGGCAGAGTATAGAGCTTGGGATGGGGGAAGGGGTACACAGTGATTGCTCAATAATTGCTTATTGGATAAATAATAGAAAATTTCCATAAGTTTCTAAGTGTGGGTATGAGAATATAGGTTTATTTTACTTTATAGAGTTGATTATCCATTGACTTGAAGGGATAGAGAGTATTAAAACTGAGTACAATAATCATTTTGCTATTGAAATATTTTGCTATTGAAATCAAATCCACTTGGAACATTTCATTTGAATGATGGAGCTATGGCAAGTAAGTCAGAAAGGAGTTTATATAAAAACAGTCCAGTAGCCTTCATAAAGTTTAGAGTATAATAGCATTGCAAGAGGTACAGTGAACTGACTTATGGGAATATGCTCTCCCAAATGATCCCGATGTATCTTGTCACTCCATGGAATACTAGTTTATCTCTGTCTATGTCAGCCACAACACAAAGAACAATGACTGTTGTTCCTCTGCACTGAATGCTTAAAAAAATGCCATCTATTCTTCCATTTACCGTGCATGCTTAGTAAAATGGCATATGCATGACAGATTGGGAAACATATTGGAATCAATGTGTATTGGTTGTGATTGGTATAGATTGAATAGCACAGAGACAGAATGGTGTGTTTCAGGTCAATCTCTGGGATATTACTTGCACAATACAGATGGTATTGGAGGCAGTGGGAGGGGAGAGTGTGACAAGAGAGGGGTGACTTCTTTAGAATGATATATGGAATGGCATAAAGGACTCCAGGTTGTTGTAGGAGATAATAAGTAAGTTGATAGGAGAGCTAAAAGGATGTTAGCATGTTCCTAGAAGGCATCTTAAATTTTGGAAGCAGATGTTGAGATGTGTAGAGTAAATTTACATTTCATATCTTCTGCTTTGAATGTTACATGGTAAAGAATTTCTCTTGCAGTGTCTCCAGTCAGTATTCCTAACACAGGGAGATTGAAATTCACACAGCAGTTGATAATAATGTTTTATGATGATGATGATGATAATGATGAATAAGAATAAGAAGAAGGAGAATCTGTGCACCACTGACTAGTGATTCTCAAACTGGATCTTAGGATCCTCCAGAATATTCCATGTATCTGAAGAGTTGCCATCATAATTGTCCCTGGATCATGACTACTATACAAATCTCCTCATAGTTTCTTTCTCCTCTTCCTGAAGGTCCTACGTAGAAGTTGTTATGGGTTCCCTTTTGGAATGATTTATTTGACATGATGTGCTGCTACAAGACCCTTTAGGAAAGAAGTAGAAAGGGCAAAATGAGATGTGAAATCATTTTCTTGAGATGGAATACTACTTGAGTTGAAAGTATGTGGTTAACATTTTTTTTTTTTTTTTTGCGGTACTGGGGATTGAACCCAGGGCATTCTACTCCAAGCTCTATTTTTTATTTTTTTATTTTGAAACAGGGTCTCACTAAGTTGAGGAGGCCCTCACTAAGTAGCTGAGGCTGGCCGCAAACATGCGATCCTCCTGTCTCAGCCTTCCAAGTACTGGGATTACAAGCATGCACCACCATGCCCGGCATGTGGTTAACATTTTTATTAACCATATGGAGTAAGGCAAATCATTTCCCTTGTACCGCACAAAGAGAAAATATCATCCCTTATTACTGATGGACAAAACAACACTGTAGCATGTCTCTGTTTGGGGGGGGCAACATTAATACTTAACCTGGTGAGAAGTATGCAAAATCAGAGACTTCAGTAACCCTAAGCTGGCTAAAGATCCATGGCTATAAACATGAAGCATGGTCTGCAGAGATGATGGTGGTAGTTGGCAGGGTAGGGTGTAATATGTAAAAGAAATTAATGCCAGTGTACACAGAACTTACAGTAACCCAGAAGATTCTCCTGGTTCGAGTTTTTCATGGCTCATTTGTTCTTAAAAGGTAAAGGTTTGAGGACATCTTAAAATAAAGGAATAATTTAGGAGCTATTTGGGGGCAATTTTCTGAAGTATTCAGCAAATTCCTCTTCTCAGATATTGTTTGGAGAATATATGACCCAGGGTCATGCCTGCATTTCTTTTGAAGAGAGACATAGTTGTTTATCTCTTCAGATAATCACATCTAGTGAAGAAAACTCCTGGGCAGTTCTGCTGCCATAGGTTAATGAGTTAGACCAGATGTAAAGGAGGAATATCAGGCTCTTGAGAATTTGGTGAGTTTGAAATGCAGAACAGAGATCAAAAGAGTTATAAGCAGTGTTGCATGTGTCTTTGTTGGCCACAGAGGGTTATAAAGCTATTATTAGCCCCCTCCTAGGCCCTTTATGAGAGACTTATATAATCAAGGGTTATTAGAGTTGGGTTTATTTATCCATTTCTGGTACCTATGAGATTTGAGAAGTGTATATGAAGATAAATGGGAGGTGAACTAGCTGTGATACAGACCAAAACTGCTGTCAGGAGTAGAGCTCAAAATACAGGAGATTAAGCAAAATGGTTTATTTTTCTCCCATGTAACAGCCCAGAGTGGTGGGGTGGCCCTCCAGTCTCATCCTCAGGCTTTCATCTCTGGGTCTACGAGAGCAGTTCTGTTTCTTTCCATCTCCCAGGCAGCCCATGGGAAGGAAAAAAGGAGTTACGTTGTGTGTCTAATTGTTTTAAAACTAAGACCTGGAAACAATGCATATCACTTCCTCTCACATCTCACTATTCAGTTAGCAATATGAACATATTTAACTGCAATGAAGGCTTAGGAAGGCTTTTAATTAAGTAGTCATGATTCATGTACTCAGGTAAAACCATTGCTAGGAAAGAAAGGGAAAGCAGATGTTGAGGACACCACAAGTTGGCCACAAAGCCTTGTTGCCAAGCCCCTAGGACACCTGGACATGGAGGTTACTGAGAGAGAGAGAGAAAGAGAGAGAGAGCAAAGGACACTACTACAGTGCCTTGCAAGGCACCTTGATATCCTAGAACTGCTCTACCCTAAAGGAGAGTAGCAAATTTGTGCCTGTGTTAGTTTCCAGAGGAGAATCACCTGTACAGGGAGATAATAAAATATAATGCAGGGGGAATGATTTCCCCTGGTGACCCCCACAGAAACGATTGTAAAACACCATCTCAAAACTTCCTTAAAAGGCATAGCAGGGGCCTGCATGTCCTAGTGAGAGGCTAAAGAAGCCTAAGCTTTAGCTAAAAAATTGGTAATAGGGATTGATTGCCAATAGACTTGAAAGCTGAGTAATGAGAAACAGGGACACTTTGGGAATGTAAATGTGAGAGATTGTTGGGCAGAAATATGTTATTTGGAAGAGAAAAGCTGGGGGAGATTGATCTGCCCATCTAGATTCTGAGGAATCAAAAATACCATGAACTTCACTGAAGAGTCTTCCAGAAAGCAAGAAACTAGAAGAACAAATGCTCTTCAAATATCTAGGAGCAGGATAAAGAAATACCAGATTGGGCAAAAGTAAATTTGTACTTAGCGACCACAGTGAGTTGCCATCCAGAGGAAATGCTGTCAGTCCTACAATCATGAACCTAAGGAAAAGTTGGAGTTGGTTTTTATAGGCTTTCATAGAAAATCTATTCAGTGGAGTTCATGAGGACGTCCCCCCAGCAACCTGTACAATGGAGTCATAGGAACACTGGACTTTTGGTGAGGGAGATAGGGGAATATAATATGACTTAAGATAACTGGTGGAGAAGGTGGTACCAGAAAGGGATTGGCAATTATATGATTATCTAGAAAAGTCTAAGTTGATTATGGGCATGTTGTAAATTATGATAGTGGTCTTTTTCTAGGAGTCTCGCTGTTACCTAGAAAGCTTTCATATATTCTGTGTAACTTTAAGAGATGTAGAATTTGCCACAGTGGTTTTAGTTAAAATCATACTACAATGCAAAACTACAGAGACATCACTAACCCTGGAATGGTCAAAGATGCATGGCTACAGATAGGAGGCATGGCCTGTAGAGCTAGTGGTGGTAGTTGGCAGGGTAGGGTATAATATGGAAGAAAAGTTAATGGTGGTGCACACAGAGCCCATAACTATCCGGAAGATTTTCCTGGATCAGGTTGTCCATGAGACATTAATCCTCAAAAGATAAATAAAAGTTTGAGGATCCTATAAGGAGTTTAAATATGTGAAAATCTTTATCCAATTTAGATCTCAAAAGATGCTTGGAAATTACCTTAGGCTGGCAGAGATCACGGGATCTCCAGAACTTATTAGGAGTGAATAATGACATTGGTGCTAAAGTCATCCTCTGGAGCTTTTCCTACTCCTAAGCTGTTCCCTAGCATGGTTTTTAAAGTCTCATGGCCTTAGCCAAAACACTATCCCTGGCAATCCATACAAAAGGTGCAGAGTGGGACTGGTTCCCCATTTGATACATGCCTGCTAGCTTCATTGCTAAGACAATAGTAGAATCAACCCACACAGCACTTAAAGAATTTGTATTTGCTCAAATACTGATGGTGTGGATTGTACTTTTTGTAGCAACAAAGTCAGTCAGAATGGTATGCAAGTGACTATGCCTTTATGCTATTAAGGTAGCATTGTGATGATATTTAGCCAAGAGACCCAGAATATTCACATTCAGATCTTTACTGGCCATTCTCATCTAGAAGGACTTTAAGATATATTTACATGGAGGACACAAATTAAAGAAAAGTAATGTTATTGCTGGGGTTTTAGACCCAAACTCCAATGCAGAAATCTGGTGGATTTGGCTGGAATCTGGAGAAGTCCTTTATTTAAACAAAATATATTGAATGACCTAAAGGTAAAGGGACTAAAAGGATTAGATGCTTTATTTTCACCTCCCAGATAAAACAGGCTTGTGCATTACAACTTTGACCTCACGCACTATTGAGATTTAGAGAGAATGCAATATTGAAAGACCTTTGTCTCAATGCCTAAGTAAGGTGGATGAGGGTGTATATAATTGCGTCTGATTTTAAGTCTTCAAATTCCTGGGACACTAATGCCCAAAAACAAACCTGAAGGCCACTCCTAAATGCTTTTGAAATTTTCAGCTCTTAGAACTAAGGCCAAAAGTATGTCTTTTTATTCAACTGATCTGTCTCCTATTTCAGGGGGTAGAGAAAAGCAGGCTGTGGAGGAGTATCTGTGTGTTTCCATCAACCAGGAAGCTCCTTAAAGAGCTATGAGTTGCCAGGCGTGGTGGCACACACTTGTAATCCCAGTACTTGGGAGGCGGAGAGCGGAGGATCTGGGTTCGCGGCCAGCCTCAGCTACTTAGTGAGGCCCTCCGCAATTTCGTGAGACCTGGTTTCAAAATAAAGTATAAAAAATAGGGCTGGGGGTGTATCTCAGAGGTAGAACGCCCCTGGGTTCAATCCCCAGTACTGCAAAAAAAAAAAAAAAAAAAAAAAGAGCTATGAGTCATCTCATTCTCCCCAGAAGCTTTATGCTGAGAATTTGATAAATAGTCCATATCTGTTGAATCTCCATGTAGGGATCTCTGCTATTAAAGAGTTTATGCTCTTGGCTTTATTTGGGCTTGTCATGACATAGATTTAGCAGGTGAATATTGAGAAGGCATGAATGGAAAATACTTGGGACCCACTAACAGACATAGTGTGTGGCTCAGATCCTTACCACAATGTCAATGGCATAATGTGAAATAGCACCCAGAGCTTTCACCATTAGGGTTATTGCCATGGCTAGATTAAGATTTCCCCTTCTTTTGAAGAAATGCTGCCATGCTTCAAACAGCTCATTATTTTTTGTTAGGATCCCTTACTAATGCTGTTATTTAGATATTATTTTCCTGATGCATATTTCAATATTTTCTTTGTTATTTTACAACATTAATTTTGTTTTAAATCCCATATCTCCTGAAGCACACCCCTTTCTTGCCTGGGGATACAGTTTTCCATTTGGCACTTCCATTTTGATTGAGGGATTGAACAATAAAGGCTCATCTTTGTACAAAGGACAATTTATTATTTATGCGAGTCAGAGAACTGTGTAGCTCTTTGCAGAGTATGGGAAATGAAGGCACTGAATATCCAACCCATCTGATTGATAGTTATATTAAAGGTTGTAGTCAGTTAAATAAGTCCCTTTGGATTGATCTGATAAGAGCCTTATGTTTTCCTTAAAATATTATTTTAATAAATATTTTATATTTATACTTTATTACTTATCCTGCTATATTTTTAAACTGCTCTTCTCAAAAAAGATCACAATATAAATATGCGTTCTGAAAATAATATTCAATAAAACTTTATTTTTGAAAATTGTGTGCTTCCTAACTAAATATTGACATTTAAGTTCCTAGGTTATTGCATTGATCTTTCTCTAGCAGCTCTGAAAAATCCCTTTAGGCAATATTATTTAGCATAATTGGTTTCTTAGGATACTGGGAGATAAGGTACACTGCAGTTTAGTTAGTACTCCATTGAAATAGGAATGATGATAGACCAATGCCAGGCCATGATTTCCTCTGCAGCAGGGACTGGAAAAATTTCTCTGTGTTGAAGTATGTTTCTTCACTGTTTTCTTTTCTTTTGAATCCCATCATTGGTTATTAGGGGCTACTTTCAAAAGAAAATAAAATTCTCTTCCAAAAACACATGGTAAAGATAAAAGTTGTTAATTGCCTTTTCTTTTTTCTTTAAATGTCATCAGGTTGTGTTAAATTCTTTTCTCCCTTGGTTAGAATATTTTAGAAGTTGAAAGGGTCAGTTTGAGCAATACCCTGAACTAATGACATTAATTCATTATGTATATCAGCCGCAGGGAATCAACTATACTTTGTACCTTCCACTGAGTCATATCTGGATACTAAGTGTAATTGTTTTATTCACTATCAACTTGTATGCTATTTTAGAACTCCCGAGTCCCCAAACTCATATTGAAATAATAATAAATTGCCTTTAAGTATTAAAACTTCTTTGTGCCCTGTGTGGTGGCACATGCCTATAGTTCCAGTACTTGATAGGCTGAGACAGGAGGACCTCAGGTTTGAGGAAAGCTTCGGCAACTTAGCCAGATCCTCAGCAACCTAGTGTGACCCTGTTTCAAAACAAAAAATAAGAAGGTCTGGGGGTGTAGATCAGGGGTAGAATGCCTCTGTGTTCAATCCCTAGTACGCCCCCCCCCCCACACACAATATTTCGCAACATACTCCTTTTTGGAAACAAAATGGGCCATCAGAGGTATCGTTAACATGTTAATAGGGTGTTTTTTCCCTCTGAATTTAAATTGAGTCCTTATTTAGTGGTCTGTCCTGGGATGAGAGACTTGGATAGCCTGCCCTGTGGAGCTGCTGAGTATGACACCACAAGAAGGAACACACAAAAATCATTCTCACTAGAAGGCCCTCCTCTTGCAGAGTGGGATTCCTAGATGAGCATCTATTATAAACAACTTCCACTGAGGGTGGATAGAAGGATTCAAAGATGCTTTTAAGAAGGAAGATTACAAAACTCTTAGAGATGTTTGTAGTCACAAACAACACTTTTGGAATTACAACATTAAAAAAACCTACTAACAACAAATAAAAAAAAGATGGTTACTTATTAAAAATGAATTTGTGACATGGCAGATCCAGTGGAAGGACATCTATCCCAACAGTAAACACAGAGAAATCGTCAGTGTAGAGCTCAGAGATATGAAGTAAAGAATAAGAAGATCTAATCTGTAATTAGTGGAAAGGAATGGAAGAAGGTAAGAAACTTCTGGAGAAAGATTGAAAATTTATAAAGAAACAGATTTTTTAAAGTCTGTAAATTGAAAGTACTTATTGAGGCCCAGATAGGATTAATGAAAATAGACACAGACCTACATATACTTGGTGGAATTTGTGTGTGTGTGTGTGTGTGTGTGTGTGTGTGTGTGTGTTCCTGGGATTAAACCCAAGGCTGTACATATGCCAGGCAAGTGCTCTACCACTGAGCTATATCCCCAGCCCTTTGGTGAGGTTATTAAACTCCAAATATAAAGAGAAAATATTAAAGTTTTCAGGCAGGATAGTTAAAAGGCAAAACCAAACAAAATAAAAAACCCAAATCACCCCCCACACAAATATCTAAGATTCTAGTTTATTACAAAGAAAACTAAAACTAGTATAAAATTTCTCATCTCCAATGCTGGAAGCTAGAAGATAATGGAACAATATTTTCATCATATTGAAAGAGAAGAAATGTGATCAAAATAAAATGATAAAGTATTTAAGGAAAATTTAGAAAACTACTGTATAATTTTGGGCTTGCAAGAACCTCCTTCAGAAACAATAAAGAAAATATAGATATACTTGACTACCTAAAAACAAAAGTGTTTGTGTGGTATTATACTACATACAAAATTTTAAAAACCAAAGGATTGATTAGAAATGATTATTTGCAACCAAAATGACAGACAAAAAGTTAATACAGTTTGATTTTCCATGTTTGTATGGGAAATGGACAAAGGATAGTAATGAGTAATTGTGAGAAGAGAAAAATCTAAGTGGTTTGTAAAGTTTTGCAAACATGATTTATCATATTAATAGGGAAATAAAGCAACAAGAAGATACCCCTTTCTACTCATAAGATTATAAAAAATTACAGAATTAGAAGACTTAGAGGTGGCAAGAACACAGGGAAGCTGAAGTTCTAGATTGCTTTGCCACTTGGCAGCATGAAGTGCTATAACCTCTCTATGAAAAATAATCTAGAAATTTCCATTAAAAATTTAAAATGCACACCCATGATCCCATGACCCAGTTATGGAGATTTGCCCTTCAGAAAAAGAAGTACCATGTAGGCCACATGTACAAGTATCTTTAATTGTGGTGCTTTTTGTAGTGGAAAACTTTTCTACAGAAGAGTTGATTAAATATCAGTAGAGGAATAAGAGATTAAGGGATAGTTGTGGACCATTATACAGTTTTTATCAGGAATGAGTTAACTGTTTTACCTATTGATCTGATAGGTATAAAACACTATATATAATGCACTGTATGTGTATAGAATATATATATATATATATATATATATATATATCGTGTGTTATTAAAGAACAATGCTCAGTTGAAGGGTGATATGTACTGTTTGAGATCCCACTATTTTAAAACAAATGATGACAGCTATCACAAAACACTATATATGTATACTTCTGTTTACACACATTTGAAAACACATGGGTGTGGGGAAAAGTATAGCGCAGCACATAAAGTAGACTATTTAGGAGAGTGGAAATGGAGGGAGGGTGCAGAAAGTGTCATCTCTTTGAGGGCGGGTCTTACAGATTTTTACATCTTCCTCGACATATTGAACATTTGTCAATAATAGGCCGAATGACACAATTCACAATAGTCAAACTATGGAACAAACTTAGGTGTCTGTCAACAGATGAGTGGATGGCGAAAATGTGGTATATATACACAGTGGAATTTTACCCAGCCATAAAGAAGAACAAAACTATGTCATTTGCAGGAAAATGGATGGAATTAGAATATATTATGTTAAGTGAGATCAGCCAGCCTCAGAAAGTCAAGGGTCAAATATTTTCTCTTTTATATGTTGAAGTTGGAGAAAAAATAGGAAATAAAAGGGACTTTAGCTAATTGAGGAGAATGACCAGTAGAATAGTGGAAGGAGATAGGGGAAAGAAGGTGGAGAGGGATATAAGAACTTATGAAAGAAACTGTTCTAATGATGCTATGCCCATGTATGAAGGCGTCACTACCAACCTCACTATTATGTACAGGAAGAAGTGGGTAACAGTGTGAGACCTGAAGGGAAAAACCCCAAGACCTGTGTGCATGTTTGCTTGTATCACACTGAAACTCACTATTATGTATAATTATAATGCACCAATAAAAATATAAAAATAAAGTTATTTGAAATCTCAAAAATATGAGGCTGAATGAAAAAAGCTCTCAAATTGTCCTTTTCTTTTATTTGCCATTTTCTTCCAGACTTTCATAGAAGAGTAAAATTGATTTTATTGTATCTAGAAAATCAACAACTGCAGTCTGAATTCAAACATCACTGCTTGATGCACCCAACTTGAATCGAAGAATGCTTCAAATCCCACTAGTCTGGAAATAAATACACTCAAGACTTCAAGAGTGTCTTTTGAGGGTGTTCAGAATGAGGCAGCCTCTCAGCTTTACTTCACAATTTTACCTATCAAAGGAAGCAAAGTAAGACTGTCTTGTAACCAAGTGAGAGTTGCTAGTACCAGTCTATGAGTTAACCAAGTTAGCCACTAATTTTAAATACACAATTTCATACTTTAGAAGATTCTGTGGAACATTGTATATAATGTCAGTTCTGAAAGGAAGCATGATGCTTCATATAGCATAGTGATTCAGAGTCTGAGCTGTGAATATCCAGCCTGCCTGAATGTGAAACCAGCTCTGCCAACTACCACTTCTGAAATTGGAAGCAAGTTACTTCATTTCTGTGGGTCTCCGTGGCCTCCTCTGTAAAATGGGATAATAGGAGTGCCTGCATCCTAAGGTTGTTGTAAAGGGCTTCGAACAATTTCTGGAACAAAGGAAATATAAACAAATGAGATTACTAATACTAATTATACACTTGATTATTAAGATTACAAACATGCCTAGAGATTATGGCTCACAGACCAGAAATGTGTGCAGAGAACTGGGGACTCAAAATAATCTTTCATTAATGGTCTAGCAAAAGAAAAATCTTGCATTAATAACTCAGGTATTCAGATTTTTTGAAGTCTTTTCTGTCTTTTTCCTCATTATTTCCCATTTTTGTTCTCATTTTCTCCTAAAAACAGTATATTTTATAGACTTTCTTATGCTTCCATTTATAGCTACCACAGTGGGCTCTATATTATCTAGTGCTGTGTAACAAATTACCTTCAAATTTAGGGTCTTCAAATTATAATAGACATGTATTATCTTGTATGATTTCTAATTGGGTGATTATGGCTCAGGGTCTTTCAGTATATTGTAATCAAGGTGTCTTCTGGGCTGCAGTCATCTGAAGTCTTGACTGAGGCTGAAGGATCCACTTCCAAGATGGCTTCCTCATGTAGTAGACAAGTTAATGCTGGCTGTTGGCAGGAGGCCTCAGTTCCCCACCATGTGAACCACTCCATAGGACTGAACTGCCACAATTTATTTTATGACTTCACCTTGGAAGTCACATTTGATCATTTCCACAATATCTTACTTGTTATTCAGTATTGGAGGGGACTATATAAGAACAGGAATACCAGGAGGCAAAAATCCTTGGGGACCATCTTGGATTCAAACTACCATAGCATTTTACCCATTTCATATCTTTCATTTATTCATTCATTATCCATTATAGCCAAAGCACCACACCACGTACTGTTGTGGGGCATAAAGATATATAATTTGTGAATCTTGCTCTTTAAAGCTAATACCTGGTGGGAAGAATAAGACACCCACTCATGTTACTGCAGCACAAGGAAATATGGGATAAATATCATGTAGTAGTGATGTTAGTAAGCTCCTTGGGTGTTCAGCGGGGGAGGAGTAATTTCTAGTCAGTGTATCCGAAAAAATGGACTATGATCTTGATCTTCAAGGTGAAATAAGATTACTGTGGGTGGAGAAAAGGGGGGCGTGCATTTCATGCAGAGTAAACAATATGATAGGATCTTGGAATTTAGAATAGAAGTTGAGTCCAGGGGCCAGCAATCAGAACACTTTTGAATAAAAGGGTACATAGGGAGGTAAAGGAAGAAGAAAGTAGGCAGAGGCCAGTTTATGTAAATCCTAAGAAACTATGTTCAAACTTCTTAAACCTATTTGGTAAACAATAGTGACAGATGAAATCTGTTGAGCTGGCAAGTAATGGGATAAAAAGGGTCTTTTAAGTTACTCTGCAGGAAGAATCAGAGAGGGAGAAAGCAAGAGACAGAAGCTTATCATGTCCTAAGGAGAGCAGGTAATACAATAAATATTGTAGTAGTATTAGAAACACACAGGTGTAACCCTGAAGGAGGAATCTGAAGAATTTAGCAACTCAGTGGATATTGCATTTAAGGGAGCTGTTCAGATTTAGAGGAGGTGTTGGTTTAAAGAGGAGGAGTAGTTTGTATTTGGACATGTCAGTTACAAAGGACTTGAAGGCTCCTTGTATGCTCTCTTTCCTTTTTCTCAAATAGAAGCTGCATCTCCCTGGGTGATTGCTTCCTGAAATGGATTGACTCTCTGAAGGGTAGGCAGTGGGGAATCCTAGCGCTGAGGTGAGCAAAGAAGGCAGTTCAGGGAAGGGCAGGGCTAGGACCTCAGGCAGCTGAGTAGAGTGAGTTAGTCCAGGATTCTGTTGAGCTCAGTTGGTAAACATGATGGTGGACAAGGGCTGGTAACGTGAAAAGAGAATGAGCTGAGAAATGATGTAGTTTGAATTCCCAGGGTTTTAGAATCTTATGGACATTATTTCAAATCTAAGTCTTCATTTCCAGCTTACCTTTGGTAAACTGCTTAATTTGTAGGAAGCTCAGTTGCATCTGCAATGGTGTATTAGTTGGCTTTTTGTCACTGTGACCAAAATAGCTGACATAAACAACTTACAGGAGGAAGGATTTATTTTGGCTCACAGTTTCAGAGGTTTCAATCCATGGTTAGCTGGCTCCAAAGCAGAAACATCATGGCAGAAGGGCATGGCAGAGGAAAACTGCTCAGCTCGTGGTAGCCAGGAAGCAGAGACAGAGTGAAAAACGGAGAGAAAGGGGCCAGGGACAAGATATAATTGCCAACAGCACATCTCCAGAGACTTACTTCCTTCAACCGTGTCCTGAAGGGTAGGCAGTGGGGAATCCTAGCACTGAGGTGAGCAAAGAAGGCAGTTCAGGGAAGGGCAGGGCTAGGACCTGCCTACAGTTGCTACCACCTCCCAGTAGTCCATTGAGCTATCAATGGATTAATCTACTGATAAGGTGAGGGCCTTCATGATCCAATCACAAAGCCTTACCTCTGAGCATTGCCTCACTGAGGGTCAAGCTTCAACACCTGAGACTTTGAGGGACATCCCAGTTCTAAGCCATAACAAATGGGATTACTAATGGGATCTCAAAGAGTTTCAATGAAATGTTTAGTATATCAAGTTCTTGGCATTGTGTCTGGCACATAGTGTCAGTAGATTTATGTAGATTCTGGTCTTTATGCTACTAAAGTAGAAGATTGATATTGGCCCAGGACATTTTAGACCAGGTGAGAAAAATTGCTGATCTTTTAGAATCTGATTAGTCCATTACTGTTTATAGTTGTGGGGGAGTGAATACTTACATGTGCTTATCAGGAGACATCAAATATAGAGATTGAAAAAAATATTGGTGAATGTGCCAATTAATAAGCACATCCTAATGTTCATTCCCATTTCCTATGAACACATATATTTGATTAATGATCTTAGACACAGTATTCTCTTGACTCCAAACTAACAATTGAACCTACACATTATCTACTTGTGGGTTCCTTTCCACTGGTAAGGCATATTAAGATAATTTACTAGACTGCAAATTTGTTGAAGATAATAATCATGTCTTCAAATAGCCCTACAGATATAAAATGGTTAGCACTGTGCTTGAGATAGTGCATCTGTTCCAGAAATATTATTCCCCTTTCCCTTCCTTTTTTCTTTTTATATTTTTTCTGAACATAGCAACAGTGTTTTGTATATAGTGTATGTTTACTAAACATGTTAAATGAATGAGTAACTTTAAAAAAGATAGCTTACATGTGTGTAAAGTTATACATAGAATCATAAATATGATTTCTTAATGATTATCTTTTCTTTCCATTAACTAAGGTTAAAGGAAGGAAAGTATCTTTTAGGTTTACTATATTCACAAAAGTCATCTTCTTTGTGAAATAGGAAAAGTTTGTCAGGAATTTTTGTGTTACAAATAAAAATAAATCCAATTCAAGCTGGGTTAATAAAAAGGGGGACGTTCTTGACTCAACTGATAATTCCAAAAGGAATGGCTTCATAAAGAGCTGGATCTAGGGGCTTAAACAATGTGTTTGGTTTTTCTCTTTTAGGACTTTGCTGTGGTTGTTTCCAGATTAAGTCTTTTCTTGGTCAGGCTTTCTTTTAGTGGCAACATGGTTCCTAGCAACTTTAGGCCCTTAATCTCTACCTTCAAAATCTCAAGTAGAGCAAGTATCTCTCTTCTGGTGGTTCTGGAAAATAGTCCCAGAATTAGTTCAGATTGGCTCTACTATCATCATATATTGCTCCCTAAGCCGGTCATTGTAGTCAGTGGAAGGTGTTGCTCTGTGTCATTGCCTTTCCCTGTTACTGCAGATTAGTTTTGAATTCACATACCTGAATGTCATGGATTCAAAGTGAGAAGTGATACTTCCCAAGGAAAGTAAGTATCCTATTACCAGGGGGAGTAGAAAAAGGATTTTGTGAAGGCAAAGACTTCCCTCGAAATTCATGAGTTAGGCTGTGAGTCAAGATTCAGGTATAACAAATACCACCAAGTACAATAGATGACAGATCCTTAGTCGCTCTCCTCTCTATAGGTTTTCTGCCTCTTGGCCTGTGATAGCACACCCTTGGTAGTCAATCAATACTTGTTGAATTGAGTTGAACTTAATTCAGACTCAAGTTTTGTCTTGGGTTTCTCTCACAATTCATTCTATTTAATTTTCAGAACCATTTCTACAGATACATGGTACAGAGCAGGAAACGAGGAGTTCTGAAAATAAAACATATGTTCACATATTTTGCAGATTGACCCTCTCCTCTCCTCTTCCTGCTCCTCAAGCATCCCAAAGCTCCCTCAGAAAAAAAGAAGTGGAAGTCTCTGAATGACCAATGGCTTTCAAGAGGTGGTCTTGTTAGAAAGTTGGAAAAACTATACCAGATGTAGAGAATTAATAGATGGATGGAAAAACTTAAGCTGCTTCTGGATGAGAGAAGAGAAGGCAACAATTCTTTCCAAGTGCTCTGGAGGGGCAGCTCAAAGCACTTTAATCTTTGATGAATGTGATTGAACTCTTTCCGCTACTCAAGGAAAGACAGAAGTGCTCACAAGAGCTCATCCTGTGCTGGCTCCCTGCCACCACCAGCCTTGTCTTCTGCATATTTATCAGGCCTTTATACTCTGCTTCTACTATTTTAAAATTCCTCTCTCAGATAAGAAAATCTGATAGATGAGATACACGTGGCCAGTGAAGCAGGACATTACAGAAAGAGGGCACTGGGATGGGAGGCAGGAGTTTAGGGTGGGTGCTGCATTAGGGATCACTGGGTAGTTGTAAGTTTCTAATATGGGTTCCACTCTTTCATCTATCATAGACTCCACTCTAGGAGTGATTCCTAGCTATACTGTCCAGGTATCATGGATGATGTGCATGAAAAAAGATGTTGTGGTATTATGGGTCCAGTTATGTTAGGATGAAAACCAATGGATGAAACACTCTGAGCCAGGCATGGTGACACACACCTGTAATCCCAGTACTTGGGGGGCTGGGACAGGAGAATCAAAGGTTTGAGGCTAGCCTCAGCAATTTAGCGAGACCTTCAGCAACTTAGTGAGACACTGTTTCAAAATAAAAAATATAAAATAGGTCTTGGGGGGGTGTAGCTCAGAGGTAGAACACCCTTGGGTTCAATCCCCAGTACCCAGTACACACACACACACACACACACACACACACATACACACACACACACACGTAAACTTCTTCTGGGTCAATATGTAAGACATTTGCTAGTTAATTAAAATACTGAGTACTCAGAAAATGTTGAGAACCTAGCTCAACCACACACCAAAACTGATAGACATCTCAATGATTATATGTGGGAACACTCTCTACTACCTATAACACAGATGGAAACAGGTTGAAAAAAAACAACCAACCAACCAACATACAGCATGATGGCGAATCTAGACCAGAGAAGACCTAAAGAAAGATACCCATTTTATTTACTTATTTTTTGGTGTTTTGGTTGTTACCACAATTTCCCAGCAGTCCTATATACATTTCTGTGTGAGATAAACACCCAGAAATTCACTGAACATCAGAATAGGAAGTATTCATGGCACCTTTAATTTTGGAAAATGCAGCCCTGTCGGGGCATCAGTCTCTTGGGGCCAGCCCGAGGGTCTGATGCGATGCTGAAAGGGGGCAGATGCCAAACGGCCCGAAAGACACATACCTCGGACCGGGAGTCTTGTCTGGCAAGATCTCATTTATTAGAAAGCCAAATCCCTCCTTTATAGTAGAGGCAATACAGGAAACTCGCAAGCAGTAGGGTGTGGTCCAATGGCACGCAACGGGTTGGGTCACCACGCCCCCCTGTAACCTATCATAGGTAGAGGCACCTGTCGTCTGTGAGCACGGAAGGAGGTAACTGCCTATCACAGCCCTCCTGAGGCTAGGTGGGGCTATCTGCGGGACCTCCCTCCGAGGAATTCGCCAGCGCCATCTTTGCCATTAATATGCTGAATTACTGCCACATGGGAGAGGTCCGGTACTCTAGAGCAGGCTTCTGCCAGTCCACCAGGCCCTTTCATGGCACTGGGTGGAGACCCCTACACAGCCCTTAAAGGGAAGTAGGAAAGACCTGGGTGGCAGTATATGCTGGGAATTGACAACTCCCATGTATTTTCTGGATTTAGAGACATTATGGTTTGGGTTTAGAATATCCCTCCAAAAGCTCCTGTGTTCAAAGAGTGGTCACCAATGCAGTAAGGTTCAGAGGTGGGGCATGGCTGGAGGGGGTGGGTTATTGGGGTTAGGGCCTTGGGGACTATATATGTTTTCAGCTCATCCTCTAGCTCTTTCTGCTTCCAGTTGCCATGATGTGAAACTGGTGTCCCTCCTCCAGGGTCCCTGCTCCCATGGTGTCAGCCAACCATGGACCAAAACCTCTGAAACCATGAGCCTACATAAAAACCTTTCTTCTAAGTTGTACTTGTTAGATATTTTGGTCACAGCAATAAGAAAAGCTGACTAAAACAGAATCAGAGATTGAGACATGAATTTGAGAAGTGCTGCCACCTTAGTGGTGGGGAGCTGTCCCAGTTGGATGACTGTATCGAAATGAAGAATTGGGTATTTTAGCTATGACTTAGAGCTAGCTGTAAGTATGAGAAAGGATTATTTTTATATTTCTTTATTTTCAAAATTTCTAAAATCAGAAAATGTCATTTGCAAAGGATAAAGTATATTTTATAATAGCGTTTCTTTTGACTTCCAAAATAATTCCATGAGTTGTGCCTGATAAATTATATCCCACAAATGAAGATGCTAAGGACTAAGGAGGTTTAAAGTCTTGATTAGTTTGTAAGAAAAGAAATGAAATCAGATAGTCCTACTCAAGTCCAGATAACTTTTCATGAAGTTTCAAACAAACCACACCAACAAAGGCAAACAAAGTGTCAAATCTATACCTACCGGAAATATCTGGAGTCTAACACAGAGTGATTGGTGAAAGATGCTATCTTGTAGTTATCGTCTTTATGTCAAGGTAAGACAACCCTGTTCAGAGAATGAATTTGGAAGTTAAAGAGAGTGAACAAAATGAGGAAGTTATAAAAGATAGTGTTATGGGATAACTTTTATTGTTATTGATTGTGGTATTCTTTGTTTTTAACTTTCTGAACTGCATATATAACATAATACTTATTCTTAAATTTATGACACTCTTTAAAAATAATGGCTTATTGTTTTTTATTTTCTCCCATGGCTTTAATTTTTTTTATTAAAATTTTCCTGCTACCAAGCCATACTACATGTGAGCCTGCTACACCCATAATCAGAAAATACCATACCTCCCTGTTGGTTTTGCTGGAACACCTGTAATTAACTCCCAGCACTGTCTACCTCATTAAAATGGCAAACCCATGGGGCAAGCACTGGGACTAATTATCCATTCTGTAGCCTACTTTGAACAGACTTTCCTAACACCAAGCCTGGCTTTGCCCCACATCCTGCCTGCTTTTATACTTTTTCCCCTTTTTCAGTATAGCACTGTGTACCTTACTGGGAAAGTAAGGCTTCAGCAAAACAGATGATCATGGAGTTTTATTTATGGAAGGCAGGAGAGTTTTTCTCTCTCTACTTCAACTACTTAGTGTCTGACTTCTGTATTCTACATAGCTCTGCAAACCTAGGTCTGAACACATGCTCACCTGAAGCCAGGAGCAGATGAAACTCATTAGGTGGTGCCAGCACAGTTACTGATCTTCACCACAAACCTCAGGAAACAAAGCCAGGCATGGTATCCTCAGCTTTTATCTTTCTTTTTTAGCTTAAGCCTAGAAAGTTGCAGATAGGATGTATCTAAAATGGGAGTTTAGGAGGAATCGTTTTTCAAAGGGTTTTTACTGGGCAGGAAATGCCACATCTTAAAGGGTAGCAGTGCATTTCTATAGCTGGAACAGATGTCTGAAGTGATTTAAAACCAGCACGAAAGATAACCAAACTTTTGGCTCATAAATTCATAGCGTAGAAGAAAGGGTTGGCGATTATTCAGACTGTGTATTCGTTGTAGAGAACCAATTAAAACATAGACAACTCAGGATCTTTTGGACTCATCTGTTGGCTAACCAACAGCATAAAAGAATTATAAAACTGATTACTTCTATTATTTAAGTATATAACTGTAGCTATAACTTCTGAAATGTTGGAGGAAAAAAATGAGGGCTTAAGGTTTGGTCAATATAGAGTAAGCCTTTGCAGATTGGCATCCTGTGGCCCAGCTTCTTTTCCTGGCACCGTGCTAAAATGGCACACAGAACTTTCATCAGCACTAGTGTGTTGCTCATTTAGAATTTAGGAAACAGCGAATAGCAATTATCAGCCAAATAGCTGGGAAGTGAAAATGACCCAGTAATCAGGGTAAATATACATTATGCTGTCATATAATAACGTGTAAATATTAGAGAGAAAAGACAGAACAAGGACATGCAGAACCCTTCTTCTAAAGGCCTATCTGAATGCAAGTGCTGTCTTGGCTCTCTGGCATGGTTTCTGGATGACAGCTACGAAACATGCTGATTTGGTAAATGGTAGGTCATTGTCGTCATTTGCTCACTTACAGGTACCATGACCAGAAAAGACATTGCCCTGGTTTTTATTAATCCTAAACTTGGCTCCCGATGACCAGGAGACATATGGAGAGATGATAGCAGCTTGGTGGGAGTTGAAACATTATGAACCTTTGCACAGCCAGTTGCTTCAGCTGCTTATTCCAACTCAATTGAATGTTAATATTACAGAATTTTCCTTCCTTTGTTAATCTTGGAAAATATCAAAAGCTGCCAATGTCATTTTATTCTGGCAAATCAGGTGGGGGATAGTATCAATGTTGCAAAATGTTGCTAAACTGAGCACCTGGATTACATGCTGTGCTACATGGGGGAACAGAAGAATAGGCAGAATCTTTATTTTGGAAGTTTATATGGATGCAGTATACTGGGAAAATTAGGCTAACTGATGGGACAAGTTCATTAGCAAGGTTCTAAGCAGCAGGCACACACAATTTCCCACTTTTTCTATTAAGAGCTAACAGACTTGGGAGACAATAGATCTAAAAATGCTTCAATAGCAAAAGAGAAAGGGGGTAATGATTGTAGTGGATAAGTACTGTTTGGGAGGCACCCAAATCCTTTCTCCCAGTGCTTAAAGCTTCTTTATATTTGGGGAGTAGAGAAGGGTAGGTCCTTCCCCTACACTGAGTACAGTCTTGGTGGATTGGTGAATTCAGGTGCTTATTTGACCTCTATGGGAACAAGGGCTTCCCTGGAGGTTCTTTCTGCAAAATTCTTTTTCTTACTGCTTCAGGAAAGCCAAATAGTGAACATGTGCCTTAAACATGGCTAACCTCTCCTGGCAATAAAAGAGTCTTGCCCCAGCAGAAGACCATCCACTGAGATTCTGTTGATACCCTTGGGAGCCACTTGGTTCTTGTTTCTTCAGTCTTCTTAATGATCATGTACATTGTCTAGTAGCTTCCCCCAAACACAGTTCTGTTCAGATTAACCATTTTATTTTATCAGAAAGGCTGAGGATGACTATCTCTTACAAGAGCCAAGAGGGGGTCAGTGGGATCATTACATTTGGGGTGGATCTTTGGCAGGAACAGGGCTAATATGAATATGAAATAACATTCAGATAGTTTCGATCATAGGGATAATGTTAATTTCTCATAATGGGTTCTTGCCCACATTTCTAGGTCTTTCTCTACTACATTTTGTCATGGTTTGATTAATTACTATGGAAGTGAGCCATATGTACCTTTGACCCAAATAAGACCCATAAAAATAAGACAAAATTGCCAGTGAGATCTTGATTCTATGTGCAACGAAACACTATCTATACTCAGTAGGAAAAAATTGCAAAGAAAACCATACCTGCTGTGCCCAGAGAGAATGGTTTTCCTTGCCAATATCTCAGCAGAAGACAGGGAGTATTATTTAGTTATTTTGGGGGTCTCAGCAGAACCCTAAAATCAAAACATTTGTTAACTAGGATGTACAAATAATTTGCCTTCACTGCTATGAGGGAAGGAGACAAGGTACAGTTTCTGCCCACAGAGAGTCATAACCATTTTGAAGAGGCTGACAGACATACAGATTTGAATGCTCTATGAGAGAGAAGATCAATCTTCAAGCTACAGAGATCAGGAAAGACTCAGTGGAGAAAAGTTCTTGGAGAATTACTGCATACTTTCAGTAACCAGCGGACTTCACAGGATTTTATAGCCCAGGCTAGACCTGCGTGGTGTCACTGCTTCCCACGGC
Source organism: Glis glis (assembly GCA_004027185.1). Taxonomy (NCBI): domain Eukaryota; kingdom Metazoa; phylum Chordata; class Mammalia; order Rodentia; family Gliridae; genus Glis; species Glis glis. Next base: position 60,803 of record PVJS01002590.1, read on the forward strand.
CAGTGCTGCAGCTGAGCTTACCCAGGACGGCTTCTGGCAAAGAGGACTTAGGATGGTGAGACCCAAGTGATGTTAGCCTTTAGAGTCTGTGTGTATGTGTGTGTGTCCATGGGTGTGCATGTGCAAGGGAGTAGGGAAGAGAAGCGGAACTCATCTCTTTGCTCCCTTCCATGAACTTCCTTGAAAGCAGCAATGGAAGTCAGAGTGTATCACAAAACAACTTTTTTCCTCAAGTTGGTAATTGTTGTGAGAAAAACAATTTGTGAAAAATCAATGGGTGTGCACAAATACCAAAACTACATGTTTGAACTGGTGCTCAGAGGATGAGCACCCTCTCTAGCCACTTGTTCTTTCATTTGGTAAAACGTGTCTGAATGCTTTTAGAATAGGCCATTTCCCAGATGGTTTAACTTGGGACACTTGTTGGGTCTATTCGTGGCTACATCAGGCTAGATTGATTATATTCAACTGCTCTTATTCTGTGGAACAGGAAGCCGTAGAACTGGTATTTCCTAGTTCCCTTTCTGAGATAGCATGTGAAAGAATTAGGGTTCATTATTTAATTTAATCTGATTATCATCATCATTATAATATACTATGGAAGGCAGAAACTAGTCTCCTTTTTTCCCAATGGAAAAATGGAGGAATTTTCCAAATGTAACTTTTTTTTTTTTGGTACTGAGCATTGAACCCAGGGGTATTCTAGCTCTGAGCTACACCCTTATTTCTTTTTACTTTGAAACAAGATCTTGCTAAGTTGCTGAGGCTGGCCTTGAACCTGTGATCCTTCTGTCTCAGCCTCCTAAGTAATGGGATCACAGGTGTGTGCCATCACACCTGGATGATACTTAGAATCTTAAATATCCTACAGGGCAGTTGGGGATTAACATCAAGGACAAAAATGGTACTGTAGAAAAGATCCTTCCTTTCTTCATCCTTCCTATCTTTCTTTCTTCTTTTCTTTTCTATTGTTTTCTTCTTTTCTTTTCTTTCTTGGTACTGGGGATTGAACCCAAGAGTATTCTACCTCTGAGCCAGACTTTTTTTTTCTTTTTGAAACAGGGTCTCGCTAAATTGCTGAGCCTGGCCTTGAATCTGTGATCCTCGTGTCTCAGCCTCTCAAGTACTGGGATTACAGGTGTGTGCCACCATGCCTGTCTCCAAATGTGATTCTTAATGTCAGAATTGGACTGGGAAGTCTAGTCTTCTGACTTCAAAACAGCTTGATTCACTAGGGCATGGTTCCTCCCTTTGAGCATAAAATAAAAATAGCCTAACTTAATCAAAGTATGTTTGCCAAGTTCTAGTCTATGGGGAACTTTTATTTTTATAGCTAAGAGTAGCACACACTTTATACAAGGCAATTTAATGGCAGTATTGGGACAACCTATACTATAGCTTTACAAATGGAGTAAAACAAAAGCCCATGGGTATATTTACCTATTAAAAGTGGTGTTAGAGAAAGAGAGCTGTCCACACTAGAAAATAAATGCATGGTCTCCTCACCTAGTCAGGAAAATCTCTTGTTTAGTTCTCAAACTGTAATACTATTTGCAATGTTTTCCCTTCCCTGCTGGTCTTTTTCACTTTAATAAGTTATAGCTCCTCTAAGGCAAAGCCTACATCTTGTCTCTCCCTTTCAGAAATAATTGTTTGTTGAGTGAGTAAAGAGATGAATTAATAAAATTAATAAATGATCTTTAAGGCAAAAGAAATCTTCCATATGTATCTGATTGGGATGCAAAAGCACATAAAGTGAATTCAACAATAATGTAGTAGTAGTTTGTGCATACCGAGTGACAGACACTCTTCTAGGTGCTTTGTGTATATGAGTTCATTAATCATCAAAACAATTCTATGAAGTAGGTATTATGATTATGATTATTGTTATTATTATTATTATTGCTGTTATTTTTCTTTTTGGTACTGGGGAATGAACCCAGGGGCATTCTACCACTGAGCTATTCCCAACCCTTTTTATTTTTTTATTTTGAAACAGGGTCTTGCTAGGTTGCTGAGAATCTCAAGTTGCTGAGGCTGTCCTGGAACCTGATCCTCTATCAGCCTCCTAAAGACTGGGATTACAGGGATGTGCCACTGCACTGGGCTTGAACTAGATATTATTGTTAGTACTATCTCACAAATGGAAAAAAACAACAACGTGGTGGTGTGATTAAGTCACTTACTCATGGTCTCGAAGCTAGTAAAGAGGAGAAAAGGAACTTGGATCCAAAGCTAGTGCTTTGACGATTTACTTACAGTTTGTTACACAAACAGCCATAGTCAATGCCAATCAGAGCATAAGTGGCGTGGCTGAAGCCATTTCTGTTGTCTACTAAATAAGTGGACCCTTTACCTGGACACTGGCACCATGTCACAAGGCCGTCAAGTTTCTTTTCCAGAGGGGCGCTCCCTTAATTCATTCAGAACATGGGACAAAAATTGTTGAGAAGTCAATGAATAAGCAGTGTGTAGACAAATTATAGACTTTTAGGCACAATTTTGCAAAAGTGACCATTCCAATGTTACAGTTTATAAAGAAGGTTTAGTTCATATTTTCTTTGGCTGTCCAAGGCCAAAGCAGCAATGTGGGGCCTCACTTAGACATGGGTTCAGTATAATGCACTTTTATTTTATTTGAACAATTGCTCACCCTTGGCTGCAGGAGAGCCCTCTGCTCTCAGTCTAATATCTCCCTGACCTTGGAGTATTTCTTACTTCCCAACAGTAGGTTAGAGAGCCTTTCCCCAAGGACTTCTTTTCCTATTGACTTAGGGAGGCACTATACTTTTGCCTATCTTCTATCCGTTTCTAAATAAATGCTGGGAAGGAAGAGTCAAATAACCTAGGAATCACAGTGAAAAGAACCATATCCATTTCTCTCAATACATCACTGGTAAATTTGTTTTTTGTACTGAAGTTTGCTTGTCCTAGAGACTGGCTTCATTCTCCCAGGTGTGAGTTCTGAAGGAAGAAAAGGCATTTCAGACAAAGAGTTCTTGTTATAACTAAGAAAGATACTTAGAAATGAAAAATATGTCAATCTTAAGTTTAATTTTGCTTTGGGGGTTTTGTTGGTTAGAGTTCACTAGAGTAACAAAACTCAGAACACATATGTGGTAAAAGGGGATTTATCAAATCAGCTTACAGTCCAAAGCAGTATAGTCCCAAGTTGCCGACTGCATACGGAGAGCTGGAGGAACCAGCTGCTTGCCGAGCAGTCTAAGAGTTGGAGTCTCAGAATTGGAGCAACCACTAATTCAGTCCCAGTCCAAGATGGAAAGGCCAGGAAACTCTCTGGAGAAGCCAGAAAACTCTCCAGAAAAAATGATGGTGAAGGTCCAGTTAGAAGAGCTGAAGACCGCCGGGCGTGGTGGCGCACGCTTGTAATCCCAGTACTTTGAGAGGCGGAGACTGGAGAATCCAGGTTCCTGGCCAGCCTCAGCTCGCTTGCTCTCTCTCTCTCTCTCTCTCTCTCTCCTTAGTGAGGCCCTCCACAACTTCGTGAGACCCGATTTCAAAATAAAAGTATAAAAAATAGGGCCGGGGGTGTAGCGCGGAGGTAGAACGCCGCTGCGTTCAATCCCCGGTACCACAAAAAAAAAAAAAAAAAAAAAAAAAAAGAAGAGCTGAAGGCCGTTATTTCAGACAAGAGTAGACACGCTTTCTTCAGGAAGAACCACTCATGCATTCCCGTGGCTTTCTCCTTTTATCCTGGTCCTGAGCCTATCATAACCATGCTGCCTACATTCAGGATGGGACTTCCCCTTCAATCTCATCAACACACCCAAAGTCACATAATCTTAGGTGTTTCATGATCCAGTCAAGTTGACAATCCAGACCAACCCTCACGGGGTGGGGGTGTTTTGTTTCATTTTTGCATCTTTTTATTGTCAGTACACTTGAGAACCTATCTTGAAAGCCACCAGGCAACCTTATTTGGCCCTAGCAACTCTGATCCAAGACAGAAATCCCAAGAAATGGCATTATGTGACATGATGTGGTATGATAAGGGCACTGGGATTAGGGAGTGGAAGGTGCCCTGGGGCATCTAGGAAGGGAGGGTGAGAAGAGAGCCAAGAGGAGCCAATAGGACTCACAGAAGAGTGTTGAATCTTTTCTAGTGTCCAGTCACTTGTGGGGGTCATACCCTGGATGAAAATCTGGGTACTTCCCAGATTTCTGCCATTTTACTATCTTGGGTTTAGAGATGGGAAGGAAACAGGATGGGCCCTCACTTCTGCGATGACCACATCCTTCAAAGCACAGCACACTCCATTTTGGTGCAATTCCAAAAATATGTGTGATCCTTTCTTCTGTTTCTAACTTGACAAGTGTGATCCACAAATCTCTAAAGAATTCTGCTCTGCTAAATATTCAAGAGGGTGTCTGACAGAGTGAAGGAAGGGAAATTAAGCAGAGATAAAAAGAGCCAGGCAAGAGAAGTAAAACATAGTTACTGGAACTTAGAAAATAGGAAGGGAATTTATCCATACCAAAGATTTTACTGGATCTTATTGGAGAAAACAAATCAACCACATGAATTATTAACGTTTTTAGTATTATTTTTGTCAAACTATAATATTTCAGGAAAAAGGTTAATCGGCTTATGACAGCGTGATTCCCTTGTAATTCCTTTAATTTAATTTTATTTTATTTAAAACATTTTTGGGAGATAGTTATTTGGAGAAAGTATTCCTGTTTCCTAGTGAGGGAAAAACCCCACCCCTTTTTTCATGGTGTGATGATTCTAGTCCAAACGCAATGAGTTTCTGGAAATGGCAAGTGAGACACTTGTTGCCATGGTGATTGTTAATAGTTCTGACTCAGATATAGTGTTGCTATAGCAACTGCATTGAAGCCCTTGAGAGGTGGTGCAGTCTTTTTTTTTAATCAGCAGAAAGAGGCTAGGAAGAACCATTTTAGTAGCTTCTTGCTGCACTGCGGTGACAAAGCTTTCAAGGCTATTTCATCCAGATGAAAGATTGTCCTGTTCCTGCACTGATGAAGTAGATATGCTATACTGCAGGATAAATATAGTCCCATATATCATAGTAGCAAGCACATAATCTGCCTCTTAATGAATTCTAATTTTCTGATTGTAATGGTTTCTAATAACACAGGTAGTCTCAAATAAGTATCTTGAAGAATCCTTACTGTCACAGGCAAATACAAGAAAACCAAAGGTCATAAATAATAGGCCCAAATCACTGACAAGATGTGGACTGTTTCAGCTCAGATGCATCTCTGTAAAGGTGGGGTACACGGCTACTAAAGCATTTGGAAGATCAGTTTGGATGATCTGGGTTTGCATACTTATATACCATCTTACTTATCCCCAGTTCTTAAAATGGTGATTGGTATGCAGAAGGTCCTCTATAAATATTGTGAGTGAGAAAATAAATTATCAGGCAGTGGACAGTGGATTTTTTCCCCTAAGACCACTCATTTAATTTTGTATTATTTCAAGCAAGGCCTTTACTATATTCTGTTGTACTTAGAGATGAGTTTGTTAAGCAGGTTTATATTCTTGAAAAAATAAATAATGCTTTGGTGTGATTCTCTTTTGTCCAGGCCTATTCCAACTTTCCAGTGTGAACTTTCCAGTGTCTGACCTTCCTATGTCCCCTGGAGCTTTCACGCAGGTATGTGGAGCAGCTAGAATAGAATGTATTTTATTTATTTATTTTGTGGTATTGGCGATTGAACCCAGGGAGAGTCTACCTCTGAGCTATACCCCCAGCCCTTTTTAATTAATTTTTTTTAATTTTAGAATAGCATCTCGCTTAGTCGTGGAGGGCCTCGCTAAGGTTCTGAGGCTGGCTTCCAACTTGTGATCCTCCTGTCTCAGGCTCCCAAGTACTGGGATTATAGGCGTGTGTCACCTCACCCCACCAGAATAGAATTTAAATGCAGCCCCTCAGTGTAGCCTTTCTCCAGTCAGTAGATAGAGCAGCTAAGACTCTCCTCACTGCTAAATAGGAGCTGTAAGTGACGAGACAGCACAGCTGGCTGAACTCTGAGAGTGGCTTCTCTCATACTTAGTCCAACCTCAACTTACCCTTATTTTTGTTTCTTCCCATAGACTCCTGGGCTAAGATGTTTCCCCACCCTTCACCATAAAGTTCCCTTGAGAGTGATAAAAATGCCTTGTTCTTTGCACATTTCACTGGGCCTACATAGTGGTTTCATTCAGTAGGAACTCAATAAAATCAGGTTAAGGAAAAATTGTTTCCTTCTGCAACTTACTTTTTGAGTGTATTCCTTCTTCCTGCCTAGTTAATATGAGAAAATCAAAGGGGCTAATGGGGAGCGTTGGCATTAATAGGAACATCATCTTATGGTGGGAAGGCGGGCAGTAGAGAGGAAGGCCTCAGTAATATTCAGCTTTAGAATTCTCTGTCACACCCCACTGAGGCAGCTGCTTAGCCTCCCCAATTTAAGGCCTTAGACCATGTTCAGTGTATATATAGATATTTGTGAAATGAGTATCTTTTTCTGTAACCCATAAGCTTTACATACACGGATTAATGATTCCAGAGAGGAATCTCAGTTTTCTTGTTTCTTAGTGTTCTCTACACAGCTGGATACTGTAACAAAATGTTGGCTCTATGCTAATGAACAATCTACCCCTCATTAGGCCTGGACTGAAGACAGTTTTCCCTTAAATAAAAATCCTTCTGCAGCCAGCTTGCCAGGCTGGCTCCCAGGTTATCAGGCTCTGGAAATTTGAAATATCTGAAAACCCTCACTTCCCATCTTCATATTTCATTGCTGCCTCTCCCCTTCTGACCAGATCCTGGGTTTTTCAGGGACTTGGTATTAGGCTGCTATTTCTTTTTTTTTCTTTTCCTTAGTTGAGAACTTTTAAATATAAATGGAAAGTTGACTTGAAATGTATTTGTTTAATGAGCTTTTGTTTAAATTGCTGGTAAACAGCACCTTGGTGGTGGCTCCTCATAAAGGTCTGTCTTGTCCTCCTGCAAAAATACCTATGGAAGTAAGGGGGAAAAATGTGAAGATTCTCAGTACCATGGAAACTATGACTGACAACTTACTGTTGGAATCTGGGGTCTTTCCATTAACTACAAGATCTTTGGGACTAGGTTGGAAGACAATGAATGGCTTACCTTGATTATGTTCACCCTCCCCCCAGTCTCTTTTATGGTTCACAAAAGATAGGTCAGCTTCAATAAAACCTTAGGCAGATACACTTTCACCCCATCTGCTTCTTTTCAGGATAGTAATCATGCTGTCTTCTTCCCTATTTCTTTCCCTTGTTCACAATCAAGACTACTATCTTTTTTTTTAAAAAAAATCTTTTTTATAGTAATAAACCATAAATTTACCCTCTCAGCCATTTTTGATTGTTCATTTCAGTAGTGTTAAGTATATTCACATTATTTTAAAGATTTCTGTCTTTATAGCCAGTTAGAAACCTGTAACACCAGAAAAGAAGGGGGAAGTAATGAGGAGGCGGGTGGGGCCTGAAGTATTGCTTTATAGTATAAGTGTAGTTTTTATAAGTAAAATAGGGTTGAGAAAAGAAACAGAATGTTATAGTACATATGAACTCCATCTTTTCAGTGTCAGAAAACCAGGAAATTGGCATGTCAACCCTGTAGAAATTTATAGCAATCCAACTAAGAGTTGTAGACATCTATCCAAACCAGTTGTGTACCTGAGAAGAGAATTTGGCCGGTGTGTGACTGTGCAGGGAGTGGGATTCAACATGATGACTATGAAGAAGTATTCAGAACTCAGAACAAGGAAAACAAAAGTATTATGAAGACTTAAAAGAAAGGCTTATCTTTGAAAATGACTTAGTGCGATCCATATGGAAATTATGGAGTGTTGGCTTTTCTAAGAAAATACTTGGAGGAAATAAAAGCAGAAATCTGAAGGCTTCGTAGAGTGGGATGCAAAGGTAAATGCATAAGATAAAACTTAATATGTGTCTAACACTGTGCTTGACCCCATGGACATAAAAGTCACCTAAGCCTGAAAGCTATTGGATATTAACATATAAAAATGCACAGAGCCGGGCGTGGTGGCGCACGCTTGTAATCCCAACACTTTGGGAGGCGGAGACCAGAGGATCTGGGTTCGCGGCCAGCCTCAGCTCTCTCTCTCTGCCTGTCTCTCTCTCTCTCTCTCTACCTAGTGAGGCCCTCCGCAACTTCGTGAGACCCAGTTTCAAAATAAAGTATAAAAAAAAGATAGGGCCGGGGGTGTAGCGCGGAGGTAGAACGCCCCTGGGTTCAATCCCCGGTACCACACACAAAAAAAATGCATAGAAATCAGCTGGGTGTGGTGGCGCATGCCTGTAATCCCAGTACTTGGGAGGCTGAGACAGGAGGATCACAAGTTCAAGACCAGCCTCAGCAATATCAAGATTCTCAGCAACCTAGTGAGACCCTGTTTCAAAATTAAAAAATAAAAAGGGTGGGGGATATAGCCCAGAGGTAGAATGCCACTGGGTTCAATCTCCAGCACCCACCCCACCACACACACAGCATAGCAATCAAGGGCTTATGTAAATGATACAGATAGTTTGTGCTCTGTACAGTCAGGAAGAGGTGAAGTCAGTATTGCTTGGAATTATTAGAGACAGCTGGAAAAATTTGGCTCAATAAGAAAGTGAGAATAAACTTCCAGAAAGGGACAGTGGCATGACCAGAAGCTTTTATTTGTTTTGGGAAAATGGCATCCTCTTCACACTGTCCTCAAATAATCTTATTCTCACAATCTGTTCCATTCATTTGTTGACATTTCAAAATCTGAAACTACTTTCTTCCCACTGCCATATTATCTGGGGTTCTTCTGATCTTTTTAGATTAAGTGTGGTTTATTTATCAACCTCATGTTCATGGATTCATCTCAGCAAAGACTAAAACATTTAGTGTCTCAATCATATGTGAACTTTTCTAACTTCAGTTAGGTCAGGCATTTATTTTTCAGGCAATCTCCTCTCATAACAACTTTGCGAGGTAGTCAGGACTGATGATAATTATCTCATTTCATGGCAGCCATGCTAAAAAGTTAAAGGACTTTCCCAGACTTTCTTTCTGTCCTGATAAAATGGGAGATTCTGGACTTAAATCCAGGGTTTGCTTTTTGATAACACAAGTAACTGAGCATCAAGAGTAGGGAATGAGAAAGATGGTGGAAATGGGCTAGTAAAGATGTTATATCTAATTTTTTTGTGTATGTGGTACTGGGGATTGAACCCAGGGGCATTCTACCTCCGAGCTACACCCCTACCCATATTTTATTTTATAATTTGAAACAGGGTCTCACTAAGTTGCTGAGGACCACACTACATTGCTGAGGTGATCCTCCTGTTTCAGCCTCCCAAGTACTGGGATTACAAGCATTCACCACCATGCCTGGCTTGTAATTATTTTTTTAAGATGGCATAGGACTGTTAATGTTTGAAGGAACTTGATTCCCCTCCTCTAAAAGAAATATGAACTCCAATTATTTATGCAGCAGTGGGTAAGGGATATTAGCATCAGAATATCCTTTTTGAGGAAGAAAAATGAAGGCACATAAGCTATGGTGAGGAGAGTCAGTCTGGACAGATGCTGGGATCATTCACTAAGGAGAAGCAGAAGTATGAAATATAGAACATGTGATGTAGCAAATGAATAAAAAGAGGGGAAAAAAGGAGAAAAGCAGAAGGGATGATGATCCAAGGAAGGGCATAATGTCAGTAGGAGAGTACATTCCAGAAAAAGAGAGTGTCATATATCCAGAACTGTGATGCAGCTTTGGTAACCACATTTATGGTGACTGGTAGTAAGAAAATAAGCTCATGTTCACTTTCAAGGCAGGATGGTGAGTACCTTATTGCTGCTTTCCACGATGGTACTGACCATGGCGTATGTAGGGCAGTAGTAGCTGCATTTCATTGACAGTTTAAAAAGTGCTATGGGAAAAGCAAGATACTGGGATGACTGGAAGGATTGTTGGTGGTATAAATTTTCCACTTAACAATAGAGTAGTTTAGTATAGTCGGCCTGGCCTAACAATCTGATGTGACATTTGCCAATTTATTTCATATACTTGTATAAGGGGAGTTCCTGTGCTCTCTTGATACATACACTTTCAATGGTTGAATACATTTTTATTGCTTCAAATTTTTCTCTCCTATTTTTAATGTTTTCTAGCTTAAGGAATGATTTTGTGTTCTTTGCAAGCCATGCACTTTCATACACATTTGATTTTTTTTGTTTCATTTACAATTTTGTTAATTCTATTGGTCACTTCTCTCCATTCATAAGGCATGTGAAGAAATTTCATATTTTGGGGTATAAAATAAAACAGTGGTCCTGTGAGAAAAAACATGGTAATTCTTTATTCAGTACCTGTGCAAACTTAGAAAGCTGAGCTTGGTCACATTTTCCAAGGAAATGGTGAAAAAATAACATGGATTTTAATTTTGTTTTATCAAGAGAATTACTCTTCAAGCTGTAGGAACTCACATCATTGACAGCATTTTAGACTTGGAGAGAACCAGGCTGCCGGGTGAGCCTGACTTTTCAGGCTTATCTCGTATTCCACCTTGTGCGACCTGTTCGCTGCCAGAAATATAATTCTGAACTCTAGAAGCACTTGGTAACCCTCTCATTATTTTAATGTGCTTCGGATACACATAATAAAATGTCTAATTTTCCTCCTTTCTTTTCCACTGAATTCATACTAATTGGCAGTCACTGCCAAGCAGTTGGTTCTCTGTCTGCCCTGCAGCTTCTAATTCTCTCCAATTTCTAGACCCTCAGCAGAGAGAGCGAGCTTACCTGACAAGTAGAGAGGGGCCCATCTTCTTGAGGACAGCTGCCTATTTGTATTAGCTTCCTGAGGCTGCCATGACAAAGTAACACAAACCTGGTGGCTTAAACAACAGAGAGCTAGAATTTTAAGATCCAAATGTCAGCAGGGTTGATCCCTTCTGTGGGCTGTGAGAAAGACTGTTTCATGCTTCTCCTCTAGCTTCTGGTCCTTTTCTGGCACTCTTTTTTTGTCCCTTGGTTTGTAGAAGCACCACCCTAGTTTCTGCCTTCTTTTTTACCATCTTCACGTGGCATTCTCCTTATGTACTTGTCTATCCAAATTTCTCCTTTATAAAGACAGCAGCTGGGCACAGTGGTGCATGCCTGTAATCCCAGTGACTCAGGAAGCTGAGGCAGGAGGATTGCAAGTTTGAGGTTAGCCTGGGCAATTTAGCAGCACTCTGTCTCAAAATAAAAATTAAAAAGGGCTGGAGATGTAGCTCAGTGGCAGATCCCCCTAGGCTCAATCCCCAGAAGGACAAGGGGGGAGGGGAGAGATACTATAAAGATACTATATTGGATTAGATCTCACTCTACACAATGTTATCTTGACTAGCTCTGTAAAGACACTATCTCCAAATAAGGCTACCTTGTGAGGTATTGGGGCTTGGAACTTCAGCATATGAAATTTTGGGAGATACAAGCCAAACTATGACAAAAGTATAGACTTTCTACATCAGAAAACACAAGAGGACAACATATATTTAAAGATTTTCTTTGGAGTCAGTTCTTTACTGGTTTGATTTCTTCATTTGGACTTCCTATACTTCTCTTGTTTAGTTATCTAGGACCCTTCCTTAGTGATCTATTTTCTTCCAATTCTAATTATTTCCTTCAAAGTTTTTTCCTTATGTTTTTCTTGCTTATTTCCACTTTTTAAAAATTGTGGATACTTGCTTCTGCTCCTTTTATTCAAAAGAAGAGTTACTATCCTTCTGAATCAGTGATTATCAACCATGGAAGTAAGTACCCTCGTGAGCCTCAGGGTTATAAAGTATGTTCAGATCATTTGTTCCTTATACTGGATAAAATACCCAATTCTGCCAATGGTTTGCCTTTTGAAAATATGTGTTCAGAATAATCCCTTCACAGTCACTCCATTCATTTGCATTCTGATATGCTTTCCTGAAGAGGAGGAAAGGGAAGTTATAGGCCAGTCTAAGGGAATTTGAATGCAATGGGGAGACATATTACAGAAATAATATGAGCTTACTTCTCATTACCTCTCTGTGTGTGTTTTTTGAAGTAAGCTTGCATTATTAAACTTTAAATGAAGATTTACATATCTGTGCCCATAGGAGTGTGTTGCACATGTGGCTTTCATCCATCATAAGTGTCTAAGCCAAAGAAAGGATGAGAGCCACTCCCGCAGAGTCAACGTGTTCTTGGGTTCTGGGGGCCTCCACTGGGGAGGTAAAGAGTCATTTATTTTCAGTTTAGACATATCCTACTCAAGTTTAAATCAGACATTTTATACATATTCCCATATATGACAGAGCTAATTTTTTATATGTGACAACATTTAATTGACTGACTTTACCTTCATACTTTGATATTAAGTGAACCTTTGTGTATTTATATGTTTAAGTTTCCTCATCACATTTAAAATATCAGTGATTAATTTCTCACAGGAGCAGCATCAATACCGGGCCAAGAGTTGTGAGGTTCAGGTTTTAGTATGATGCAGAGACTAATAATTTACTGTCACTTTGGCAAGTAAGTTGCTTAGGCTTCAATTTCTTTATCTGCTGCCAATCATTGTTTTATAAGTTTTAAAGAATAAATATTTTGAAGTAAAATCATGATTTTCATACTAACATAAAATAGAAATATCAAAGACTTATTTAACTCATTAATTAATGAGAAAAGTGGTAAGATATGGCAACTAGCTCTCAAGATTAGTCAAATAACACACACACATGGACAGTAAGAAATAAGTTTGATAACACATGTAAAACTAGCCAATATCCACAGGGCCATATTTCACTAGAAAAATATCATTTCCCTTTCTATGGACAAAAATGATCTGTATTACTTACTACAAATATTCTATAACTTGCAGAGTTGTGAAATATCTCAAAAACAATAAAAAGTACAGGCTTTCTTTGAATGAAATGACCTGGAAGGAGCTGTTTGACAGGATAGCCAGTAATCTATTTTTGTATGTTTCAAAATCCTTTGCAATTTTTATGACATATATATAGGAGTCATTTGTTTCCAACAGAATGTTCTATGGAAGCTCAATTCATAACACACATGAAAAGCAGTGTTTCTTTGATTGAACTGAGTGTAAGGACTGACTAGTTACCTTCCTATTCTTTCTCTTGTATTAGTCACTAAACCAGAGTTTGGGGTAGGGGAAGCTCAGTTTGGAAATCATTAGATGATTTGTGTAACTACTGATTGGTTTTACATTTAGTCCTTAGACTTGCCTTCAGTATCTCCCATTCCCACACATTAGGGGGAATGGGAGCTACTAAATCTCATACCTCTACCCATTCTCCACTGACATTCTCCCTCTTTCTCTCTTCCTTCCCCTCCCTTTTCCTTCTCCTTCCCCCCACCCTCCTACGAGGACACTCCACTATATAAAAAAGCAAAGCTATCCTTTTCAAGATCGTTATATATTCTTACAAATTTGTAATTCTAAAACTATTTGTGACTGCAGGTTTTCTAGCTCTGAGTTTCATAGAATAATTGCAAGTTACTTGAAGGAATGCTTCCCACTTCCCACTGCAAACTTGCCTCCAAATAGCCTTAGAGTATTCTTGAAAATCATGTATAAATATATCCGTTGAATTTTAGTGTGATACTTTCTTTGCCATTAATGTATTCAGCTTATTTTTTCTTTAGTTTTGAAAAACAAGGCCATATTTTAAAATGCCTCTGGGCATGTGTACCAAAATATCTTTATAAATTCTGGAATCATGTTTCCCTATTCTTTATTTCTATTTCAAGTTGTATGGATCATGAAAGTATTTTGTCATAGACTGTGAAGGGCTTCCTTCACAAATAGAGTGCCATTTCTTCACCACACATTCTGGACTAAAATCTCTCCTCCTCTATCCTGTTGTAGACTTTATGATAGTCTTACCTCAACTCTGGTCCTGGAAGGAAATGTGGAATTCTTGTCTTAGTAGCAATGGTGATTTCATTTGTTAGAACCCAGACCCCTTGCTAATAATTCCCATTTATGATCTAATGCTTATTGTTCTTTATTTCCTAATTCTTGCTATTTGTTCTTAATATTGTGCCTTGGCCTATAGCATCTGTCTGTTCAGCTGATCTCCAAGACCTGCCCCTTTGCCTGCTCAACCCTAAAATGTCTTCCTTTTTCTTACCTTATATAAGAATGCCTCTATATCAGTGGACACGGTGGCACACGCCTGTAATCCCAGTACTTGGGAGACTCAGACATGTTTAAAGCCAGCCTCAGCAACTCAGCAAGACTCTGTTTCTTTTCTTTTCTTTTTTTTTTTTTTTTTTTGCAGTTCCCGGGGATTGAACGCAAGGGCGTTCTACCTCTGCGCTACGCCCCCGGCCCTATTTTTTATACTTTATTTTGAAACCAGGTCTCACGAAGTTGCGGAGGGCCTCACCAAGGAGAGAGAGAGAGAGAGAGAGAGAGAGAGAGAGAGAAACAGGGGGAGAGAGAGCGAGAGAGCTGAGGCTGGCCGCGAACCCGGATCTTCCGGTCTCCGCCTCCCAAAGTACTGGGATTACAAACCGTGCGCCACCATGCCCGGCTAAGACTCTGTTTCAAAATAAAACATAAGCTGGGCGTGGTGGCACACGCTTGTAATCTCAGTACTTTGGGAGGCGGAGACCAGAGGATCCGGGTTCGCAGCCAGCCTCAGCTGCTTAGTGAGGCCCTCTGTAACTTAGTGAGACCCTGTTTCAAAATAAAGAATAAAAAATAGGGCTGGGGGTGTAGCTCGGAGGCAGAATGCCCCTGGGTTCAATCCCCAGTACCAAATAAATAAATAAATAAATAAAAAATAAAATACAACCTAAAAGGCCTGGAGGTGTAGCTCAGAAGTAAAACCCTCCTGTGTTCAATCCCTAGTACCAAGAAAAAAAAAGAATGTTTCTAGATCAATTCCTGTTTCATTTTAACTGGTCTTTCTTATTCTACTCTGTCCTTTTGCTACTTTTTTTTTTTTGCCTTTCTGGTATTGAATCCAGGGTCTTATGCATGCTAGGCAAGTGCTTTACCACTGAGCTACATCCCAGACCTTGATACCCAAATTTTGACCCGACTTCCTCTGCATTGTATCATCACAGGGTTTTAAGAGATCAAGATACTGAAGTAAACTTCAACATTACTTAGCAAAACCCTAATAGTTGATTTCCTAGTCATGCAACCATTATTCTTTTCCCCTGTCCCAAGGTCCTTCACAGCAATATAGATTATTTTCATAACAGATAAATATTTTCTTAAGCAGTATTACATGAACTATTTTTATTGCAGTACTGGGGATTGAACCCAGGGGCACTCTACCTCCAAGATACACCCCCAGACCTATTTTTTATTCTTTAATTTTGAAACAGGGTCTCACTGAATTACAGAGGGCCTCACTAAGTAGCTGAGGCTGGCCGTGGACCTACAATCCTCCTGTCTCAGCCTCTCAAGTACTGGGATTACAAGCATGCACCACCATGCCCAGCCATGAACTATCTTCAGTCCTACTGGTCCCACTGTTTGGGAAATTCTCTTTTCTCCCCTCTTTGCTATACCCTTTGTCTTGACTAAGGCAGAAACACAGATGAAAGACACAATGTGACCAAATGGCTAACCTTTGCTGAGAAAGACTACCTGCTAGCTATTGTGCTAAATAGTTTAAAAGTCTTGGTTATTCTACACAATATTCCTCTGAAGGAACACTATTATTAGCCCCATATTGTAGGTGAGAAAGGATATATGTTGCTGAGGTCACCCAGCTAATAACTTTTGGAACCAGCATTTAAATTCAAACCTTTCCGACTCCAAAGCTCATTACACTACCTCCTTCCAGGATAACACACTAACATCACAATCTTGTGCATACCGTCCCCAATTTATGATAGTTTGACTTCTGATTTTGCAACTTTACCATGGTGCAAAAGCAAGATGCATCCCGTGGGAACCATGTTTTGAAATCTTTTTCCAGCCTAGCAATATGCGGGATGATGCTCTCTCAAGATGCTGGACAGTCATGGCAAGCCTCAGCCAACAGTCGGTCACATAATCCCGAGGGCAAACAACTAAAACTCTACAGCGTGCTGTGTTATTAGGCTGAGATGTTTGGTGAGGTGTATAAAATGCATCTTTGATTTAAGATATTTTCAACTTTTAGCAAGGTGGAGTAGCATACACCTGAAATCCTGGTACTTGGGAAGCTGAGACAGGAGGATCACAGTTTTGAGGCCAGCATGTGTTAACTTAGTGAGTCCCTGTTTCAAAATAAAAAATAAAATAGGGTGCCGGGCATGGTGGCACACGCTTGTAATTCCAGTACTTGGGAGGCGGAGACCGGAGGATCCGGGTTCGTGGCCAGCCTCAGCTACTTAGTGAGGCCCTCTGCAACTTCGTGAGACCTGGTTTCAAAATAAAGAATAAAAAATAGGGCCGGGGGTGTACCTCAGAGGTAGAATGCCCTGGGTTTAATCCCCGGTACCACACACACACACACACAAAATAAATAAAATAAAATAAAATAAATAAAATAGGGCTGAGGGTATAGTTCAGAGGTAGATCACCCCTGGGTTCAATCCCCAGTACCAATAAAAAGTTTTAAAAAACCATATTTTCAATTTTTGATGAATTTATCAGAATGTAACCCCATTGGAAGATGAGGAGTACTGTACTAAATAGTTGGGGATCTTAATTTATCTTCATTTCAAAACATTTACATTCATTAGTGATAGAAATATTTATAGACCAAGCATTAACCAGAAGGAGATCTGAGACAACAGAAGTATCAGAAAGCAGTGGGGCGAAGACACAGGCCAGCAGAGAGGGAAGCCCAGGCTTTAATCCCATCTCCTGGGCAAGAAGTTCTTAGGGCTTCTGTTCCCTCATTTGTAAAATTAGACTGTTAAGTATTCCCTAAGGTTTCTTCCAAAAATATAACCATTTGCTTCCTGAGGGGTCTGAGAAACCCACAGACAGTGCAGTCATTGCCAGAGCTCAGTAAAGGCTATGGCAGCACAGCCTGTGGGTTGGGCTTACGTGGAGAGGTTAATTGTGCAAGTCTGCCCAGCTCACTTATCTTGTCCTTTCCTGCTCTGTGTCAAGCAACTGCTGAGGGAGGCCACTGAGAACCAGGCAAGTACGGCAGCAGCATTACTTCCCATAGCCGCTGTCACCAACATGGCAGGTCAGATCTCCAACTGGGAAGTCAGATGTGGTCTACCTTAGACCCAGTCTCAGCACAGAAGAGCCATTCAAACCCACAGACACTGGGTTGGGATGTTACAGACAAAGGGGGAGGTTAAGAGGAGTATCCTTAAAAGCTGCTACATTTTAAGTGAAAGCGTAAAACCACAAGACAGAAATCTGGTAAATAGGCTGACAAGATACCTTGGAACATAGCTGGAAGAAAAGAGACATGGCTGCATATTGTTGGAGAGATGAGAGCAGTGGATAGACCATGGTGTGCACTAATCCAAAGGATGTCAGGGCATCTGTTATTTTGCCTGCTTGGCTCTCCTTGCTTTTGGAATCTGCTTCACTATCATATCAAGTGATCTGATATGGCCATCTCTCCTGCCACAGGGTGGGCAAGTGACTCAAAATGGCCAGACTATCACTTTTCCCAGGGCCCAGATATTGATAGACCAGAGGTGGATATTAAATAAGTAGGGTAATTAATGTCCTGGGGGGGGGCTGCTATTGTTGCATGAAGACAGAGAGAATCATATTTTGAGTTAATGATCTGTAAAGATCCTTGCAAGAGAGGAGCAACTGGTGGACACCACCACCCAGAAAGGACATGGAGGAAATAAGGGCAGGAGAGAACAACTTGGGGCTAAAGACGGTGTTTAAGCATTTAGCTCCAGATTTGCCTGAAACCAGAAAACATTCAGAGTTTTCAGATATATGAACCCCCTATTAGCATAGGTTTACTGAGGTTTCCTCCTTCCTTCCTTCCTTCCTTCCTTCCTTCCTTCCTTCCTTCCTTCCTTCGTACTGGGGATTGAACCCAGGGGTATTCTACCTCTGAGCTACTCCCCTAGTCCTTTTTTTTTTTAAATAGGGTCTAACTAAGTTGCTGAGTGTCTTTCTAAGTGTCTCAGCTGAGGCTGGCCTTGAGGCTGTGATCCTCATGTCTCAGCCTCTGAGGTCTAATTCATATGCAGTAAAATTCACCATTTAAGTGACTAATCGCATGCATGTTGGCCAGTGCATAAAAGTTGTGTAATCACCACCATGATCAAGACATAGCATATTTCCACCATTTCAGAAAGTTCCCTCATGCTCTTCTATACCACCCCCAGGCAAACTGGTGTTTTGCTATCCCTACAGTTTTGCCTTGTCCTAAATGTCACCCAATTGGAATCATAAAGTATGTAGCCTTGTGAGTATAACTTCTTTCCCTTAGCTTAATGCATTTGAGGTCTATCCCTGTTGTTACAAAGTATCACCATTTTATTCCTTTGTATTGCTAAGCAGTATTTCATTGTATGGATGCATCACATTTACCAGTTCTCCATTTACCAGTTCATGGGCATTCAAACTGTTTTCAGATTTGGATCATTATGCAGGGAGCCAAAAAAAAAAATAATTGCATACAAGTTTTTGTATGGACATACTTCCATTTCTCTTGGGTAAAACCTAAGAGTAGAATGGCTGAATTATACAGTAAACATATTTTTAATGTTATAAGAAACTTCCAAAGTGTATTTACAAATAGCTATATCATTTTGCATTACCATCAGCAATGTGAACCCCCATTACTCTGCTTTCTCACCACCATTTGATATTTTCATGTTTTAAAAAATTTTAATAATTCTAGGTGTGCAGTGGTATCTCATTGTGGTTTCAATAAAAATGATGCTAAGCATCTTTTCATATGCTTATTTACCATCCACATATCTTTAGTAAAGACCAGATATTGTGCTCATTTTTTATTGTGTTGTTTGCTTTCCTATTGTTACACTGTGAGAATACTTTATGTGTTCTGGATACAAGTCTCTTGTCAAGTTTATGTTTTGCAAATATTTACTTCCAGTCTGTGACTTGGTTTTTTATTTCCTAAGCAGTGTCATTCAAAGAGAGAAATTTTTAATTTTGAAAAAGTCTAACTTATCTTGTTTTTAATTTTGTTCTGTTTTTGTTTCTTTTGATACTAGGGACTGAACCCAGGGCATTCTACCTCTGCGCTACACCCCCAGCCTATTTTATTTTTTCTTTTGAAACAGCGTCTCACTAAGTTGCTAAGGCTGGCCTTGAACATGCGATCCTTCTTTCTCAGCTTCCTAAGTACAGGCATCACCGGTGTGCAACACTGTACCCAGCTAGGCTATCTTAGTTTTGTTTGTTTTATGGTTTATGCATTTGGTGTCCTATCTAATTTTTTTTTATTTAAGTTCATGAGATACTTTTTCCCTTCATTTTTTCCCAGTATACCTTATAGTTTCAGGTTTTACATACAGAACTATAGTCTACTTGGGGTAATTCTTGTATATAGTGCTTCTCCCTTTTAAAGATGACTTGAATCGAGTTTCTATCCATGGCAACCAGAGAGTCTTGAATAATATAGATTGAGTCCTTCACAAATATCGAATACAAACATTTTAAGAAAGGACTGGTCTAGTGGAGATGTATTTCTAGATGGTATGTCAATTCTTTCACCAGTCAATTTATTTTAATGAAAATCCTATTGAGATTTATTTATTTGAATTTGAGAAAGTGAATGTTTAACTGGAAGAATAAATGGGAAAGAATAATGTGAATATTTGGAAAATTATTAGGAATAAAGACATGTGGACCATAAGATATTAAAGCACAAAGTAGACTATAATAATCAAATCAAAGTAGGGATCAACGGGCAGAGTAGTGGAACAGAATGGAGATCGTTTACATCAGTGTAAAAAAACCCAGAATTGTCCAATGGATAGTGTTGGTAAAATTAGTTAAAAAATAAGCAAGATTATATCTTTACCTAACATCAATATTCTAGGTGAATTAGATTAAAATCTGAAAATTCTAAACATTTAGGGAAAGACAGTCTGAAATGGCAATATTGAGCTGGTACCTCTTTGGTCTTTTCCCAAACCAGTTTTGCTCTTTTGGGGTTATTTAACTGGATTACATGATTGCCCATAGAGTCTGCATCTCAATTTATCACACCCAAGCCATGCAATACATAGATTACAGTGGTCTTCTTTGCTGAAAACATAAGTCCTCCATTTTTATGCACAAATTTATTAATTTTTTTTGCGGTACTGGGGATTGAACCCAGGGGCATTCTACCTTTGTGCTACACCCCTGGCCCTATTTTTTTTTTACTTTATTTTGAAACCGGGTCTCACAAAGTTGCGGAGGGCCTCATTAAGGAGAGAGAGAGAGAGAGAGAGAGAGAGAGAGATCGAGAGCTGAGGCTGGCCGTGAACCCGGATCCTCCGGTCTTCGCCTCCCAAAGTACTGGGATTACAAGCGTGCGGCACCATGCCCGGCTATTACTATTTTTTGTGTGTGTGTCTTTTACACCTCAGAAGCATTTGTATTCAGGCAAGATTTTTGAGAAAAAAATTTCTCCACCAAATTAAATATGGTTTCTAATATATTCCAGAGGGAGCATTTTATAATTAACTGTAAGGGTGTGGGGTCTGCAGGCAAGGTTTCCTGAAAGGTGCAGCTGCTTTTTTTCTTCTCTTCATAAGTGCCCCAGCCTGGGGGATTAATGTTTACCTTGATTTAATGTCTCATCAGAAGCATGACATCCACAGCAGTCTGGCTGCAGCAGGAGTAAATGAAGCATGGCTGCTTCTTCAAGAGAAACTTAAACCTCAAGCCTTTAGCCCTGGAGGGGAGGGGCAGGAGATGAAGAGAGAACAAAAACCTATTGAACTTCCAGTGATGGAGTGAAAGTGACGAATTTAACCCTTCTCACCACAGGCACAAGTTAGGGCAGAGATGAGGTTCCTCGGCAGGACATCCAGGGGATGTACTCAAGTAGGAAGTGCTCTGGGGTTTGTGGGGAATCTGCTCTAGGAGTCGCCTAGGGGCTCTGCTGCTCCTTGACCACTTCCACCCCACCCCACGCAGTGCAAGTGACCTTGAGACACAAACTTTGTTTTTAAGGGAGAAAGAAAGGGAAATTATTTTCAGAGTTGAGAAACTGAATCCAAATCCCTGTCAGGACACATTTTGCCAGAACAGCATATTCTTTCTCCCAGACACAAGCAAATGAGAAGAAGAAAGACTAAACTAGGCCAGGCTGAGGGCCAACCTGCCCAGGTTGCTGCCTCTGGCAGAGGACCAGGGCGGGGCTTGGAGAGCTTGGCATTAAGAGTTTTCCTTTCTGCCCCCAACCCCAAATTTCCAGATTCCCACACCAGCCATTCTGGTGCTCAGGAAAGTATTTAAGTGTTTCTTGTAACTCTTTGTATTTTTAGCCAGTACTGTCTCCATGGGATAAGCTCTTTGAATTCACTCAATGCTGTGTAAAATAATACTTTTTAATTTGTCCTAAACAATCATTTTCACATTTCTAGAGGGGGATCTAAATTCTTCCATGTCAGAGTTTTGGAACTCTCTTGTTTAATTCCCTTAAAATTTTCATGACTGTATGGGCGTCTATCTAGCCTTCTGTGTCATCATCCCTTCCCTTCCATATACATGTATTATATAATTTAATCTTAAAATCTCATTCGCTCTTACTCTTACACACACACACACACACACACACACACACACACACACACACACACACACACACACACACACACACACACATGCACCACTGAAGGACTTTATCACTATCATTTCCTGCAGCCTAGGAAACAAAAGCCAGGACTAAGTGTAGCAGAAGGAAATGCCTTGACATCGACTTCAGAATCTCCTTAAAAGAGCCACCCTGGGGCTCTTTTAAGTTGGTTTGAAAATTATTTTCCATGCCAAACCAAAATATGTATTCAGTTCTCTTACGTGTATTTACTCTTGTTCTAGTTCAGAAGGGAATCCATATACAACAACAAAATTTTAAAAAATATTTTATTTCAGCCAGGCATGGTGACACACGCTTGTAATCCCAGTACTTGGGAGGCTGAGACAGGAGGATCACACGTTTGCAGCCAGCCTCAGCAATTTAGGGAGGCCATTTGCAATTTAGTGAGACCCTGTTTCAAAATAAAAGAATAAAATAGGGCTGAGGGTGTAGCTCAGAGGTAGAATGCCCCTGGGTTCCATCCCCAGTAC